>VDFB02369635.1:0-45051 GCA_007258455.2 Sequoia sempervirens | reverse complement strand
GGTGGTGGATTAAAATCATGTTGGATGTAGTGACAAGTGTTTGAGATACGCTCAGAGCGATCATGGTAGTGAGGGGTTGAGATGTGATGGGCGTGATAGTGGTGGTTGGAGTGATCAAAGTGATAGAGATGGTTGGATTGACCGAGGTGATAGATCCTTGGGAGACCAAATTTTGATTTGGGATCAATGTTGTTTGATTAGATACCATCCATTGGTGTGATGTCGAAGGTATATTTGAAGGATTTGACGTGATGGTTTGATTGACGTTAGGTGGATTGATTTGGGTGGATTGATTGGTGTTAGGTAAAGGGGGAATCCCTAAACCAAGGAATGATGTAGGTAATGGTGGTGGAGATTTCCCTTGGAGCAATGCCTCAACTATTTTGGAAAGTTCCGCAATTTGATCTCGCCAAATTTTTTCTTGATTTTGATCTTGACTCACTTGAGATAGTTGATTTGGCTTTTGTTTAAGCGGATTTGGGATGCCTACTTGCGGTTTTTGAATGGGATTATGGGAAAATTAACTTTGGATAATGTTCTGATTTGGGATGATGTTCAGATTTGGCATGATAGGATGAACATTGTTGGTATTGTGAATCATTTTTCCAAAGTTTTCTGAGTTAGGATTCATGTTTCGAAAACTTGCAGTTGGTACATCCACATTTGGCAAGTAGGGATTTGGTGGGATGATGTTGCTCATGTATTGATTGTTTGGAGGATAGACTTGTAAGTTTGGACTTTGATTTAAATCTATCATGGGGAGATGTGTTCCAAAATTCAGATTGGGCATACTCACATTTGTTGTGCTATTGATATTCGTAGGAGATAGTGATCCTATGTATGGATGCGAGTTTCCATAATCCCATGGTTTCATGAGGCTTGGATAGTTTGGTTGGTTTGGACCACTCATGATGTATGAATCTAGTTTATATTCCATGTTCTTCTTGTGTTTTGACCTTGTCGCAAAAGTGACCTCTAAGGTTCTTAGGATCAATGACGAGATGAAGGATGAAAGGTGAATGATGTGAGTGTTGAATGTTTAGGGACTTTGGATCAATGCTAGACTTAGGGATTTTGATTTTGATTGTTTGATGTGGATGATGAACTTGTAAACCCTAAGATGTTGGATGTGATCTTAGGATGAACTTGTTCAAAGGATGGTTGATTTAATTAAATGTATGAGAAAGGATGCATTCCCACACACCCAATTAAACAATTGACTTTGATTTGGTTTTGAGGATGATTTACCCAAGTCTAGAATGATGTTTTAAAAGCTCTAAAGTTGTTTTGGATGGATGAATTTTGATAAATGTTTGGATGGATGAAGTGTTTGATTTTGATCCTAAATGAACCTAAGAAGGACTTGTTTACAAGGCCAAGGTTTTAAAGAACATGCTTTTCCCTTCAAACCAAAAGATCAATGTTTTCTCAAAAGACCATAAGACAAAAGATACACAAGCACATGTGTTGGGTTCAATTGATTTCATCTTGATTAGTGAATTTATTTTACCACAAACACTTTCTTGATTATATTTTCAAACTAAATATCCAATGTCCTAACTTCTTCAAACCCCACAAGATATGTTATGTGGAAATTCAATGAACTTAAGGCAAGGGTTTTCTTATTGTTTACTTAAGAAGACAAATTGAGGTATAATCCAATGCTTAGGAACCTCTAAGGATGTGAATCCCCAGGGAAAGCAATAACATATGGATTGAGTCAATGATATTTGTCTTCAAAAGGGTTTGAAATTTTGAGAATCATGTTGAATGTTTGTTTGCAAAATGTTTTTGAATACCACACTTTGTATTTTCAAATGAAGAACAAGTACAAGCCCTATGGATGTGTAAGACAATATTTGTTGAATCCCCACTTGGACAAGTCCACATACTATCTTTAGCGAATGGTTAGATGCTTGATTGTGACTCCCCTCCACGGCACTCACTTATACGGGGCAGCTAAGCATCAACACCCATGAAACTCCATGGCATGTTTTCCATTTCTACTAAAGACCGTAAAAGTGTGGGTAAAGCCGGAATGACTGTTCTTGCACCAACAAATAGATTAAGGATTTTGGAAAATTCTAGCACATGGGTTCTAAATGGACTTCGTTCATAAAGAGTTGACCCAACGTGTCAAGAGTCCCCTTTTAGATCCATCTTGTCGGAGTCAACTGCTGATATTAGCGTTTCTTCCATCCACATTTATATCCCGGCTGGAAATACTCTTGGCTTTAGAGTGTTACTAGTTGAGCCGTTCCCTTGGGTGATTACTTTTTCCCACAAAGGCGGGCCCTCTAAGATAAACAAAAGCGAATGAAGAACAATATTCGTAACTCGATCAATCCTTGTAGGCAACAAGGAGAGAGAATGTACGCAACAAAGTCCCCACTCACACTCGCACAATAGTTTGTTCAATTTTAAGCCCAAATCAAAGTGTGGAGGTGATTGCTTTATCTCAATCCAAAGTCATGGAAAAGACCTTTTGATTCTCAAGATCGCTATAAAGCACAAGAGAAGTGCATACATCCTTTTCCAATGGCTTTAGTCTAAGTAAGCCCTCACAAACAAACAAATCTACACTTGTTCTTTTTAAACCCTCAAAGCAATGATGATTTCATTTTAAAGCACCAAATGAAATGTGAGAAATTGCCTTGTTCAATTGTTAATCCAATAAACCAAATCTAGTAAGTTGTGATCCTAAAGTTCATTTTAGCCTTTGCAAGAAATGGAAAAGGTTCTTTTTAAGCCCAAATCACAACTAGTGTCCTAAGAAGGAGAAGGATGACAATTTCTTTGAAGAAGTGTTAAACAAACACTTAAGTGTTAAAAAACACTTTGATTAAACAAAATATCATCCCCATGCTCCTCTTTCTTTTGATTTTGATTTTCAACCTGAAAAAGTGATCAAAATGTTAGATGAGATCAAAAGAAACAAAAGGATATAGGGGTTAGATGAATCATTTACCAAAACACCCTAAAACTTAGCCAAGTTATCATGTGTTTTTACTTTAAATGCAAATTTGAAAATTTTAACTAATTTATAGTTAAGAAACACTTACACCATTGGATAGCTTACAAAATTCTACCCTATTTCAAAAAAAAAAAAACATCAAAAAAGACCTTCGTATGACCAAGATATGGTCATTTTAAAATTGACTTATGGGCGCTAAAACAGTGATCATGGGCGCTGCAGGAATGATCAAGAGCGCTGCAGGAATGATTAAATGCACTGCAGGAATGATTAAATGCACTAAAAGAGTATTCACAGGTGCTATAATAGTGATTATGGGCGCTGCAAGAATGATTAAGGGCGCTATAACAGTGATCACGGGCGCTAAAACACGGATTTATGAATAGAACTGTAAAAAACGGCAAATTTTTAAAAAAAAAACTTGTTAGAATCTGTCGATCGGCCCTCCTTCTAGCGCCAATATGTGAACCATGATCCTAATACCTGCAAAACACAACAAACAAACACATTGGAAGATTGAAATGCAAGTTAGAAATATGATTCCTCAAGAAATCCATTTATCAATGCTCAAAATAGGAAAATGAAAGCAATACAATGAGAAATCAACAAAAAAGATTAAATCTTATGAAAGCAATGTAAATTCTTGATCTCTTGAGGGATTTGGTGCCAATTTGATGTGAAAATTGGCCCTTTCCCAACTCCAATGCTAGCTTTGATGATTTGATGAAGATTGTGATCCACTTTGATGAAGATTGATGAATGCTCCAAGCTAAAATCTGCAAAAAACCTAGCTATGATTCAATGAGATGGATGATAATTGCTAAGTATTTTAGCATGGTAACTTTGCTTGAGATGTGGATGATAAAATGCATGGTGAAGCATTCTATTTATAGAATGTTGAAATGGAAACAAAGCCAAAATAGATCAATGTGGGACAAAGATTTGGCCAATGGCAAAATGCCACTTGTCCAAATGTGATTGGATGAAGGTTGAGCAAGTTTTGATCCATGTGCAAGTTTGAATTTTGAATTTGATGAGATGACATGTTTAGGGGGGATGAAAGATGAGTTAAATGCCAAGTGGGAGACATGTAAGAGACAATGTAAGAGCTTTAAATGCTTTGTTGGATGGACAAGTCCTTTTGGGGGGAGATTTCAAATTTGAGGAATATTCCCACTTAGATGCCTTTTTTGAATGAAAATAGATGATTTATAAATCAATTAAATTGATTTTCATGTGCAAGTTGCAAAATCTAGAGGATTTGAGTGATTAGGATTATCATTGATCATGATTTGATTAATTTAAGGGGATATTTAGCTGATTTGACAATTTGATTTAGATTTTTGGATTAATTTAAATAAAAAAGAGAGGAATATGATAAGAGGCTAATTAAATAAAGATTTTGATTTATTTAATTAAAAGGGATGGTGTTAGATTAAATCAAATAAGGTTTTAATTTATTTAATTTAGCAGATAGACTTTAGATATTTAATCAAATAAATTGATTATTTAATTAAATAGGGATAATTAGATCAGATGAATTGATTTAATTAACAAGGGAAAGTGACTTAATTAGACAAAATAATTTATTTAATTAAGAGACGAATATTGATAAATTTGATTAAATAGTTAGACCGAGGGATGATTTAGGAAGAAACGATGTTAGTAGATCACAGTGTGATATCAATCTGTATATTTTCAATGTCTACACCATTTCTTCATCCATAGAAATCTTTTAGGATTATGCATCATTCATACCTAATGCCTCTTCTATCGATCTAGGTTTACCCATGTTAGTATTCAAAGCAAAATTCATCTCCAATTATCAGGTGAATACCTTTTAGGTGATTTTTTATGCCTTGTAGACCTATGAACAAGCTAAGTTGGAGGTTCGCCTTCCTCTTCTGAAGATTCAGAGCTAGATGAGATCTCATCAACTTCTTGTCTATCCATGGGCCTCGATTCAATTTTCTCAAGTGTAAAAGGAAATTGAATCACATCTTCCTGTTTACTTTGTTCTAGCTAAAATGTAATAGAAGAAGGCTTAGTTTCTCTAAAAATAACACTTCTACTATGTATTACCTTATGTGCAAAAGGATCCCAAAGCTTGTATCATTTCACACCATAACTATATCCGATGAAGATACATTTCACAGCCTTGTTCTCCAACTTTGTTTGCTTCTCCTTTGACACATGTGCATATGCTTCACAACTAAAAACTCTAAGATGTATTAATGAAGGCTTGTGGCCTGACCATGCCTCTATAGGTGTCTTATCAACAAGAGATGATGTAGGAGACATGTTAATCAGGTAACAAGCAATGGAAACAACTTCAGTCCAAAACCTTTGTTTTAGACCAGCACCACTCAACATACTCATAGCCTTCTCCATCAATGGCTTGTTCATTCTTTTTGCAACTCTATTATGTTGTGGAGAATATCAAGTTGTCTTTTGTTTATAAATACCACAATATTTATAGAATCTATCATAATCATTAAAGAAAAATTCATTTCCATTATTAGTCCTCAAAAATTTTTTTTTCCAATCTATAACTGAATCATTGCTTTAAATTCTTTAAATCGACTAAAAATTTTAGATTTACTCTTTAGAAAGTATACCCATGTCCTACTATAATCATCAGTAAATGAAACATAATGTGGATTTACCAATTGAAGGAACATCTACAAGACCAAACACATTAGAATGAATAAGATCCAATACACCACAAGATTTATAAAAAGAGTAAAACTGAACGCGGTTTTGTTTTCCATAAATGAAATTCAATATTACAATGAAATAACACTTCAACAAGGTTTTTATTTTTCAAGGTCCTTAGACCCTTTTCTCAAATGTGACCAAGTCTCTGGTGCCATAACATGGTTTTCTTTGTAGGTAACTTTGATTTAGAAGAAAGAGCACCCTTGGGTACCCAAAAACTATGACCATCTGTTGAAGATGAAACCCTCACCTCTTCCACAAACTTGTTTTTCACAAAAGTACTATTGCACTCAATAGTGCATGCATCAATTTTATACAATGTGCCATATCTGACACCTCTAGCAATCACCATAGTACATCTAACTATCTTGCATCTTGCATCAAAAAATACTACCTACACACCTACATCTATTAGTTTGCTCACAGATAACAGATTTTACGCTAATCCAGGGATATGCAACACACCATTAATCCTTTTTATTCTACCATCATGAAACCTGATTCTAACTTTACCTCGACCAACAATATTTAAATGAGAATCATCACCCAAGTACACCTTACCTCCATCAAATTCTTCATATTCAGAAATTCAATCTCTATTAAAGGGCATATGGAAAGATGCACTTGAGTCAATTAACCATGCATCATTACCTGCATGAGTTGTCAAAGTTGCAATGAATGCATCACCATCTTCCTTCTCAGACTTAGAATCATAATCGAATCTCTTCTTTTTCTTCTTCTTTTCTTCTTTGTAGTCCTTATGAATATGTCTAGGCTTACTGCAGTTCCAACAAACAACTTTGGACTTTCCAAGAGATTTGGATCTCCCCTTAGACTTGGATTTATCACGCTTCTCATTCTTTCCTTTTTCCTTAGGTCTTCCACGAACATTTAGGGCCTCCTTGGCACTAATGGATACCTTCTCATCTATTCAAAAATAAAATAACCCAACACATCTTCAATCTTCAATATAACAGAAGTACTCTCAATAGCCATAACAAGAGAATCCCACGAATCAAGCAAAGAACAAAGCAAGATCTGACATTTCTCCTCCTCATCCATTTTGACACCAACTGATGTCAATTGAGCCACCAGCATATTGAATGCTTCCAAGTGGTTTGTAATTCATCCACCCTCTTCCATTCCTAAGGAATACAATTTATTCCTTAAGAAAATCTTGTTCACTAAAGATTTGGCTTGATGCATCTCACCAAGCTTCTTCCATAGTTTTTGTGTAGAGGTCTCTTCATGGAAATTGATTAAAACAGAGTCTTCCAAGCACAATCTGATTAGACCCTTGGATTTACAGTCCATAACATCATATTGAGTAGCCTGAGTAGGATCTATAGGCCTTGAAACATTTTCATCAACAGCATCCCATAGATCTCGATCTATCAATAGATCCTCCATCTTTAGCTTCTACATCTCAAAATTATTTCCTAAAAAAATTTCCACCTCTATTCTCCTTAATGAAATTTCCATCTTAAAATTTCTACAAGATCACAAAGCGTCTTCTATACAAGCTCCCACTCAAATTTGGATTAGTTCAAAAAACCCAACAACCCACAACTAAAACCAAAGGGGATCAGGCTCTGATACCACTTGTACTTGGAAGTTAAGGTAGCGTAACAACTTCCTACACTAATCTTGAGAGGAGAATAATGTAAAAATTTATAGATCTTTCTAGTTATAGAAACTTAAATAGAAATATACATAAATATCATGCATACCACAATATAGTAATTTACGTCGGGAAAACCCTTTTGGGAGAAAAACCCCACACTCCAAAAGCTTCCCAATATATTATTCAAAAATCACAAAGATTACAATATACTTGCAAAGCAGGCTTCTCACAAGAGTATCACTAACTAGAGATCTAGAGGTAACACGACCGCTATCAGACTCTTAGAATACACTGCACTCTCAACTGTAATACAACACCCTCATAAAATAGGGTTTCCTTCTAGGGAAAGTCAAGCTAATAAAATATCAGCCATCAAATTTAAGACCTAATGATGAATGGTCCAGATTAACACTAATAAAATATAAATAAAATTTTCCTTTTGAAGGTGCTACCCTCGAACCCCAACTAGGGGGATGATCCCCCTAGACCCCTCATGGGAGGAAACCCCCCACGCCCCCTGTTACCGACGTATCAACAGTACCTTATGTGATTGCAAGGTTGAGACATTTTCCCAACAGAGCCACTATAATGTGAGTGTATTATAACACAAGCATATTATAACATGTTTGTGTTTGTATTTGCTAGTGGTATTTCTAGCCCTCAGGTTTAGATTTTCCTTGAGCATCCAACCCAAAGGGTTGGAATTGCATGTCATTGTACCCACAAACATATCTTCTAGATCTCTTATATTTATAACAATGTACTTTTTCCTACATTTCAAATATGTTAAGCTTTTATATTTAATTTAGTTTTGCTAGTGTCTTCACGAGTTTCTAGATTTATATCATCTCATTCTGACATGTGGACACTTGAGAAATTTTTAGAGACATACATCATTTGGATTTGGATTCCTGATTCTTTTCTCTTTTGGGAATGGCTTCTCCAATCACCAATGGATCTATTTCTTCCTAAGGGAAGAAATGTTGTTTGCAGTAAGTGGATCATGTTTTTTCTTTAGACATTCATCATTAGCACAAGAGCTACTTCTTTATGGGGGGAATTCATATCATATTTCTCTCTCCTATTGGGAGGACATCTATTGTACTTGTGCAACAAAAACATTTTTTGGGGGGTCACATTGAGTCCTTCTATCCTTCTTTTACTAGTGCAGTCATTTCATTTTCTCTCTTTTGGAGAGGATTTTTTTCCCATGTGGTTTTCTCTTTTTCTCTAGTTATGAGAGATTCCATTTGTTTGCACATGGTTACATCATCAAGACTTGTAGCCAAGACCCATTTTACATCCATCATTACATTCTTCATCAGGTTTTTTACCTTCTCCCTAAGTTGATCTTAAGGGGGGTGATGGAGTAATTAGGACAATCTCTTGATAATTAATCAATCATTAATTAATTATTAGGTCCCTTATTACTTTAATTACTTAAGCAAAACTAAAGAGTGTTTTTTATTATTATATTGGGTTATTTATAAGTCATCTCATTGCATGAGATTAGGAAACTTGTCACAATCTAATCAAATTCTCATCTAGGGTTTGCACTTTTTCTTTTATAAGTATTTAATTATACTTTATAATTATTCCACAATCTAGGTATTCATTCAATACAATTATAGATTAATCTCAATATCAAATGTTTGTGTGGATCATCTCTTTCTCTCCTATTTGCATAGAAAATAAATTGCTTTGATCTCTCATTTCTATAGGTATTTTGGTTGCAAGTGATTTTTGGGAGCTATGGGGTTCACTATCAACTCCAACAACAATGTCATTGACAAACTCACTATTTCTGCAAAAAACTTGTCAAAAGTTCGCAAGTGACTATAAACTACCCATTCTTGAATAGAAATACCTAATGCCCTTCCAGGCATAGACAAATAGTAGAGTTTAATCAAGTACTCCTAATCAAATGGTATGCCCTTGATTGGAAGAAGTGTCGTTGAATTATGACTAGAAAGTATATCTTTGTCAAGAAGATTTTCCCTCAATTGGCTGCAATTATTTGGCATTGGGAATATAAAAGGTCAAGGGTTCCTTCACACAATGTGATTCTTATATTCGTGTCTTCACACAATACAATTCTTCCAATGTCAATAGAGCTTTGGGCAAGTTTTTACAGCATTTTGATACATTATTGGTGATTTAACTCGTCGATTTTATGTTAAATATTGTCTCTTTAAATTTTTGAACAAGTGATTTAGAAGTAGTTTTGTCTTGCAAGAGAAATTGAAACAAGCAAGTTTTTTATGACTTGTTAAGCCATGATTTTGATCCTCATCTGTTTGAGAGTTGTTGCACAAGAACATTCTCCCACATGTTAGAAAATTTATGGTCATTACTATTTATATGAAGCACAACTTCACTCTTTCATTAGCATAAATGTTAAATCACACATTCTATGTGAGAGAAACACCAATCCTATGGATTATCTAAATGGATGCTAACTACCTACTGAAATGAATCAATCTTATTCTATTAGATAAAAGGCTCTATATCCTTGTAAGGAAATAGGAAGCAATGCATTAAATATGATCTCAATTAAGTTCATAAATTAGTATCACTTTTCCCTCCAAGGGTTTGCCTCTTGAGTTTCCCCCAAGAGTGTTAATAGCATAAATGTTATGATTAAGAGGTGTTGGATGGAAATTACAAATGCACATTAATTTTTCACTATACCTTGAAATTAAATGTTTGATATTCGCTAAGTTGCATGAAAACCCAAGGATCATAAACCAAAGAATAATTCTTTATCAAATGGAAAATATTCTCCTCCCATACTCCAATGGATAATTTGGCCATATGTAGAAACCACCCCTTGAAACAGACTGCAAGTACTCATGCTCATTCTACCTTGTTCACAAACCCTTCTTTGTAACCTTATTTCTTCTTGAGAGTTGAGAAAAGTCTTCTACCAAATACAATATGTGTTCCATTCCATCCTCATCCAATATAGATGGTTCAAAACCTTCAAATTTTCTAAATTGACAGATAAATAAATGTGTATAGATAGAGAAGTTTGTTACAAGATAAAGAAATTTTGTCTTGCCACTGGAGCAGAATGTCATTGCTCAAATATTAATATCATACTCCCAACTAGAAAATTATGAGTTGTTTGAGGCTATTTATGTTTGGATTTGTAATTTTTCTAATAATTAAAGTGTTCCTTTTACACCTTCTAGTGAATCTATGTGATCCTCTCCACAAATCTAACAACTTTACTGACTTTCAAGCACTCTACAATCTTTGATGAACTCTACTCCATAGATGTAGCATCAAATGGGATAGGTATTAATATATCCATACATGTCTTAAATGGTGATAAATTCACCGAGTTATGAACCCACTATATTGTAGCAATGTTAGATATATGGTAAACAACTATTCTAAGTTCTAGGATTATTCTTGTTGTATGTGTACAAAGATTTGATTCATCGCTTAGCTCTCTCATCCTATTCCACAAAGCTTTCCAAAAATTACTAAGAAATTAAGAATCTTGAGCTCACACAAGATCCTAGCAAACCAAAGCAGACCCTTAAGCGATTGAAAATCTTATGTCTGGATTCTTGTCCTAATGTATCTTTCAAAAAGTCACTTGCACATCTTGCTAAAAGTATCCACTATGAAAAACAAATAGTCATTGCTTTGTAAAGTCATAGGTAATCTTTGAAGATATCCATAGACATGTCATCCCATGGGCTTTAAGATCCTTCTAAAAATACGTATAATCCCAAACTTTGGTTATTTGGTTTGCTTGTACTACACAATGGCCATCCTTGAATAGATATGGATACATTTTCTTGCATATTAGTTGGATACATGTATCTCTACAAGTTTGCAATAGTTTTTCCTACTCTAAAATGTCCAATTAATTTTAGCATTTTCCACCTCCCACAATTTCCTTGTGGTATGCATAGTTTTCTTATTTTCTACAACCCTTCTTTTAGAGAATAATTTGTCAATTGTTGATAGTTTGATGTAAGTTATTTCCACAATGAAGAATACAACTCCTTAAACTTTGGATCATCCATAATGTGTTAATTGCTGAAGTCCAACAGGCCTCTCTGAACCGTGTCCCTTCACTTTCTGCTTTGTCACTTCCTTGTTTGTTGTTCCCTTCTACAATAAAATGAGACTTCATTTTTCATAAAAATCATCTTATGAAAAACTCTTTGTATATGTTGTTGTGAAGATAATAAAACCTAGTTTCCCTTGCTTTTCCCGTGGACATAGTCATTAACGGTGAACCACGTAAATTGTTGTGATGTGTGTTTTTCTCTATCTAGTTGTTTTGCTTAAATTTGAATTTTGTGTTTTTGTTTATCTATTCTTTATTATCAACAAGTGGTATCAAAGCTGGGGCAATTGAGAAGAGATGGAGTAAGGAAAAATTAAAAAATTTCAAGCCAAAACTTTGGCAGTGGAAACTACAAATGAAAGCACCGTTGATTCAAAAAGACCTCGTAATAACATTAAGAGGAAAAGTCCAAGAAACATGTTGCTATGTCAGATGACGATTGGGAAAGATTGGACAAGAAAGCAAAGGCAACCATTATCCTCTGTTTCAAGCAATGTGTTGTTCAATGTTGCAGCGGAGAAGACAATGAATGGTTTAAGGGATCAATTGTCTGGCATATATGGGAGGGATTCCACTTGTAATAATGTCTTCTTAATGAAGAAATTGTTCTACTTGAAGTCGAAAGAAGGTAGCAACGTTTCCAACCACTTGAATAATTTGAATACTTAGATCAGCCAATTAATTTCTATTGATACTAAAATTTGAAGACAAAATCAAAGCCATCTTGCTATTGTGTTCTCTTCCCAATAATTGGGAAGGTCTTTTAATGGCGGTTGGTAACTCAATATCTGAAAATAAAGGATCCAACAACAAAGGAAATGTGTTGAACTTTGATGATGTGGCTGCAATTCTTCTCAACAAAGACAAGAGAAGAAAACATCAAAGCATTTTTCTGGAGAGGCTTTGATTTTTGACAATA
The DNA here is from genome assembly GCA_007258455.2 of Sequoia sempervirens. Taxonomy (NCBI): domain Eukaryota; kingdom Viridiplantae; phylum Streptophyta; class Pinopsida; order Cupressales; family Cupressaceae; genus Sequoia; species Sequoia sempervirens. Next base: position 32,726 of record VDFB02369635.1, on the reverse strand, counting down.
GGGGGAGATCCCAAGAATGGGACAGACATAATAATAAAAGATATAAATGTCACAAGAGATCTAAATCTTGGGGAAAAAATACAGGTTGTTGGTTTTGTGGAAAGGAAAGCCACATAAAGAAGAATTGTTGGTCATTCAAGAAGGTGGGGAGTCAATCAAAAGAAAATGAGGTAAATGCAGCATATGAAGATGATGCAGGTGCACTTGTGTTATATTTAGGTTAAACTACACCAGATGTTTGGGTGTTACATTCTGGTGCTTTTTTTCATGCCTCTTCGTTCCAAGAAGTTTTCAAAAAAATTCAAGAAGGCAACTTTGGTAAGGTCTATCTTGGTGACGATGAACCTTGTGTTATCATCGACAAAGATGTATTGTTGAAATTAAAATATGGAAATAATTGGTTGTTGCGAGATGTGATACATGTCCCGCAACTCAAAAGAAATTTGGTTTTTGTAGGACAACTAGATGCCAAGGTTGTAGCATCACTTTTGAGTCCAACACTTGGAAGGTGACCAAAGGAGCCTTAGTGATTGCAACAAACAACAAATTAGGCATTTTATATGTGCTAGAGAGTCACACTAAAGTGGGAGTTGTGATAGCAGTTGTGGACAGTGCGACAGAGCTTTGGCACAAGAGGCTTGGGCATATGAGCAAGAAGGGCCTTAAAATTTTGCTCAAAAGGGATCAACTTCCAGGCTTGAAATTTGTTGGTTTAGAGTTATGTGAGCATTGTGTCTATGGAAAACAAAGGAGGGTCAACTTCTCTATTCAAGGGCATGACAAGAAGACACAACCGTTGGAACTAATGCATTCATATCTCTTTGGTCCCATAGAGGTAACTTCTATTGGTGGGTCTAATTATTTTACCTTTCTTGATGATTGCATTAGAAAAGCTTGCGTTTATATGTTAAATAGGAAGTCTGAAGTATTTGGAAAATTTAAAAATTTCAAAGCAATTGTTGAAAACCAAACCGGAAACAAAATCAAGTGCTTGAAAACTAATAATGGTGGAGAGTTTTGTTCCTTAGAGTGATAACTTTTTTGTGGATAATGGTATACAACATATCAAGATTGTCCCTTTCAGCCCTCAAGAAAATGGTGCACTTGAGAGGTTGAATTGAAAAATCTTGGAGAGAGCTCGAAGCATGCTCTCAAATGCAAGATTGGGTAAATAATTTTTGGGTAGAGGCAATTAATACAGAGGTGTACCTGATTAACCAAGGTTCATCTTCTCAGTTGGACTTTCAGATCCCAGAAAGTGGTTGGGAAGAAGAATTTCTTATAGTCACTTGCAGGTGTTCAAGTGTGAGGCCTTTGTTAACACCCACAAGAAAATGTATGAAGTTGGATGTAAAATCAAAATGATGTATATATGTTGGATACAGTGATGAGAAATATGGTTACCGATTGTGGGATCCCATAACCAAACAGATAACTCGTAACCGAGATGTGATTTTTAATGAAAGAGTAATGTCATGTTTGTCAGAACAAGGGAAGTTGGAAAAAGAATATGTGTCAATCAATGATATTGGAAATGGAAGTGATGTGTTTAAATCACTATAAACTCCTCAATCATAGCATACACATTTGTAGCACCATACTCTACCTAATACCTCTACGCAAGATATACATAATCAAGTTTTAACGCAGCCAAATCAAGAAGACATCTCCATTGGATGTGGTCCTTTTTAATCACAAGGACTCTAGTCAAATATTGGTTTAAATATGCAGCCCAACACAAATTCTCAGCTGCCTAGTTCAATGGTTTTACCTCACATCTCTACATTAAATGCAAGTTATGTGTCTAAGACTATGTTGCTCCATATTTCTCCAACTATTCCTCAACAACATCATATTGGAAATTCCATGAAGGAAATTCTTAGGAGTCAATTCCTCAATTGAGGCGGTCCTGTTGTGACCTTTTTCACACATTGCCCATTGCAAATGGGGACCCCCTAATTTTTGCTTTGTTTTGGACTTTTGGCTTGATTTTTGTTAGTTTTCCTGTTGTCTCTCTCTTGTTCTGTTTGTCTTTCCGGTGATGTGCCCGTTTGTGAGCTTAAAATTGAAATTTTGGCTAAGTCTAAGAATTAGGGTTTTGAACTCTCCAACCAATTTAAAATCGAATGAAGTAATCAAGTTGAAATCTAACCTTGGCGTGGCAGTCAATAAGCTTCCAGCAGGTTCCCAGCTAAGTTTCATCGAATTTTGACAACTTACTATTTTTAGTAAGTGTGCAATTCAGGGCATTTTCTCAGCATTTTTTAAGTTTCAACAGGCACATTGCATCCAGAACACATCAAGTTGCTTGTCTGCAAATTTTTAGCTGAAACCGACAACTTGCTATTTTTAGCAGTTCAGCTTCCGAAGCAAATTTTAGGGTTTATATGTGAATTCTTCAATGCATGTCTGGAGATTCTTTCTGGGTTTTCTGAAACCTACGCAGTGATATAACATGCAAAATGAGGCGATGACTTTCAGAATTTAGCCTTCAGAGGCTATTTTTAGGGTTTGCATGTTGAGATTTTCTTTGCATGTCCACATTTTCCTTGTGGGTTTTTTGAGACCTTCGCAACGATGAAACATGCAAACCAAGATCAGAAATTTTTCAGGAGCCATCTTCGGAGGCTATTTTAAGGGTTTGCATGTCAGGGTTTTCTTTGCATGTCGAATGATTCTTTATGGGTTTTTCAAGAGCTTGAGCTACGCCTCTAAAGATTGCACCGGTTCTGTGGAGGCTGTCTGAAGCGAGGCAAAGCAGAGCCTGGTTGAAGCTTGTGAGAATTAATCGCCATGTCCCACACCTTAGAGTAGATTAGAGCCTTCTTAACCCACCACTATTTGCATTCAGTACCTTCTGAAACAAGAACTTTATAGACAAACCTTTCGAGCATTCAAATTCCTTTCTTCGCTGCTGAACAATTTCGTAAGTCCCCTTGAAATACCAGCAAATCACATCGAACCAACTATGGCTATTCGCACTAAAGGAACCTTGGAGTTGAATGCACAAACTCTCTCGCAATCTTAGTGTGCTGGATACTTTGATCAAGAGAGAATAGGGTAGTCGTTGGGGACTTTATTCTGTGTTGGTTAGGTCACGAAAAACACATCAACAGAATTGGCGCTAGGAGGGCCAACATTGAATTGTTCCAGAGGCTGGAAGGAACCAGTATGAGATTTGAAGTGCCGAATTAGAGATATGTTAGATCTCTCTTATGTCAAAAAATCCAAAAAAAGTAAAAAAATTGAAATTTTCCAAAAAAAAGTAAAAAGCAGAAGTGGAAAATCAAAAAAGAGATTTCTTAATGGATGGGCATACTTCTTGCTCTCGAGACAGCCTTGCAGATATTGCTTAGATTCAAGAAAGATTGAATGCACAACTGCACCCCAGGAATTTGTCCAAGTTTTCTTTGCCGGGAAGATGTCAAATTCATGAGAGCTCCCAGCACGAAGAAATCAGTTGCTTAACATTCCTCTCAAGGATAAAGCTTGTTCTCCAAGAGAAATTTTTCTTTTGGGATGTCCCCAAGCCAGGAGTATTGGATGTGGAACTTGATGATTATAGCATTCCAGAAGTTGTGGATGAGGCCTTCACGAGATTCATACTTAGGATCCAAAATCAGATGGAGCTAGGCAATGTTTGTTTGAAAGGTGTTTTGCTCCCTCGTTGGTGTCGGATTCACAATGCACCTCATCTAGAGTTCACTTGCACAACATGTGAAGAAGCTGTCAACTTTGCCAGATGTCACCTCGAATTACCAGTACTACCATATGGATTCTTCAAAGACAAAGGATGGATTGAATATGTCACACAAACATTTTTAGCACCAAATGAAGAATGCACCTCAACATCATCCAATGACAAGGAGAATAATTCACAACAGGATGAAGTGATCAAGCTTAGGGAGCAAGTAGATGAAGATTGTTTTTACATCACGCTATAACAAGAGGCTATTGGAGCAAAGATCGAAGAAGTCATGGAATACATCCAAGCAAGAGGAACTACCCAAGGCAATTGTCAGCATACGGAAGTGAATGAATGTACAAAATTGCAAGTTGTTGAAGATCATCAAGAGCCAGGAATGGAGGACTTAGCTCAAAGTACAGATGGTGTGAGAAATTTTCAATGTTCATTCACTCGAGGAGGAGAATGTGAAGAGGGGAGCAATTCCAGTATGCTTCAAGAAGGGATAGCCCTCAATGGAAGGAATGGTAAGTAGCTTAAGGCAAGATGATGTGTTTGATTATCAATGGGCTACCAAGATGGAGGCAGAATATGAAATGCATTTTGCATCAACACTTGATCCATTATTCACAGTCATGGAAGAATTGCTTGATGAAATTGAAACAAATGAAACACTGCCTGATAAAGAGATAGAAAATGAAGAACAATTTAGGTTGGGGCTTGATCCATTGTTAGGGATTCAAAAGGATCCAGCACATGAAATAATCCAAGTTTCCAAATGCCCTTTTGAATTGATTTCCCGCCACACTCCTCCCAGTTTGGATCATCTCCACGTTTTGAACACAAGAGGTTTGGTTCACCATCAACTTCAACCTCCTGATGAAGCAATGGACGACAGGAAAAAATGTAGGCCAGCGAATGAAGACCACTAGGTTGTATCTTTCCCTACTATTGGCTACAAAGAATATCATTTTGATTATGGAGATTTAGGAAAGACAACTTGTTTATGGATCAATCATGGTCCAGATGAGTTGCCCCAGTTATTGATCTTTCTTGAAGTTTTGCTCAAGTTTCAAATTTGTCCTTTGGAAGAATATTTTTCTGAGTTTAAAGATAAGCTTGCAAAACTTCGCACTATGACTACTACTTTGCAATTAATGCACATCCTGAGAAATCATGCTAGGATTTGTATGTACTTGGGTCCTTTGATTGTTGTTCGCTTAAAGTTTTTGTTTTTTGTTTGGATTAGTTGTCTTGCTTTCATAGTTTAGTTCGCTTTCAATAAAAGGGGATCCCATTTGTGGATGGTGTTGTGTTGTTTTCGCCACACTCCAATACAATGTTATACAATGTTAGTCCATTTCTTAAAAAATCATTCAAGAAGTGCTTTAGAATCCAAGGTTGTTCTTTCAAGTTTATCATTTGGTTAGGATTTGTACTTGACTCAGAAGGGAATCATCTATTGTGTCTTGACACCAAGTCTCGCGATTGCTATATTTTACTCACATAATTAATTGCTCTAAGTCATTGAGGTTTCTTAGGGGAAGTCGTGGCAGGTGAAAAATATTAAATCCTACTTAATCACCCTAGTAATTCTCAAACCCATTGGAGGCTTCACTACTTGCCAGCCAATAAAAGAATTGACGAAATATCAATATAATATATATATATATATATATATATATATATCTCTGAAAAAGAGCAATATCAAAGAATTTGGCTTTGGGAATATGCGAGTAACTCCATCGGGGCTATAGACGCCCGGCTGGCAATGGAGCAATATTCGTGAGAATTACAGGATGTTTTTGTAGTTAGGATCATTATGTAGCTCATCATGACGGATTCTAGGAGCTTCAATGATCTTTTGAGCTGGAATAAACGCATATACACACACTTGTAATCAAAAAATGAGGTGCCTTGATCCAATTTAGGATTCCTCTTCCCTTTTAAGTATATCCCCTAGTCAGTTGATGGGTTGGAAAGAATTATCCAAAGACTCTGAGTATGGAACGTATTTTGTCTTTGAAATGCTCAGGAACATTTATTCAGGTTGGGGCTAATGTTGTGACCTTTTTCACACATCGCCCCATTGCAAATGGGGACCCACTAATTTTTGCTTTGTTTCGGACTTTTGGCTTGATTTTGTTAGTTTACCTGTTGTCTCTCTCTTGTTTTGTCTGTCTTTCCGGGGATGTGCCCATTTGTGAGCTTAAAATTGAAATTTTGGCTAAGTCTGAGAATTAGGGTTTTGAACTCTCCAGCCAATTTAAAATCGAATGAAGTAATCAAGTTGAAATCTAACCTTGGTGTGGCAGTCAATAAGCTTCCAGTAGGTTCCTAGCTAAGTTTCATCGAATTCCAACAACTTACTATTTTTAGTAAGTGTGCAATTCAGGGCATTTTTGAAGTTTCAACAGGCACACTGAATCCAGAACACATCAAGTTGCTCGTCTGCAAATTTTAAGCTAAAATCGACAACTTGATATTTTTAGCAGTTCAGCTTCTGAAGCAAATTTTAGGATTTATATGCGATTTCTTCAATGCATGTCTAGAGATTCTTTCTGGGTTTTTTGAAACCTACGTAGTGATATAACATGCAAAATGAGGCGATGACTTTCAAAATTCAGCCTTCAAAGGCTATTTTTAGGGTTTGCATGTTGAGATTTTCTTTGCATGTTCGCATTTTCCTTGTGGGTTTTTTGAGACCTTCGCAACGATGCAACATGCAAACCAGGATCAGAACTTTTTCAAGAGTCATCTTCGGAGGCTATTTTTAGGGTTTACATGTCAGGGTTTTCTTTGCATATCGGATGATTCTTTATGGGTTTTTCAAGAGCTACGCAGTGATGTGACATGCAAGGCAAGATGATCAGTTTTCAGAAACTTACTATTTTTAGCAAGTGCATTCCAGCAGCTGCCCAGCGCATTAGAACCACAAACAGGGCAAAGTGCAACAGAAACGAGGTCAAACAGAGGTCATTTGATTTGCATGCAAGTCAAATTAGGGTTTCCAGCTTCAGAACCCAAAATGAGGGGTAAAAAGTCAGAGTTTTTGAAAACCGGTGTATCCCACTGCGATCAGCATCTTTCAAGCTATCCACCGGTAAAATTTGAAGGCAATCAGAGCACTTACTATTTATAGTAAGGCGTTCCAGAAACTGGCTAAAAATAGTAAACCGGCAGCAGGCACCAATGTGAACAGGCGGGTCACCCGATGAGGAGCACGTCATTCGAATTTCAAGTCAAACGGAGTTGTGGAGGTTTCAGAAATGAGCAGTTACTATAAATAGTAAACCACCTTCAAAAACATGTCATAAATAGCGGGTCAGTTCGGGATGATAGTGTGAACAGATCAAGTAGGTCATGAGGATCCTGTGGTTAAAATTTTGAATCAATCCGAGCTTCATAGATGTGAAAATCAAAAGACTTACTATTTATAGTAAGTATTAAAGCACGAGTAGGCAGCTGGAAAAATGGCTAAGTCTGAAGCCTATCTACCTTGACCTCCTAAATGCGCCCAGGATAACTAGCAAAGGGTTGAAAAAGTTTAAGTCTAAACAAAATCCTTCACCACCCTCCAAATGCGCCCTCATCCTTAGTTGAAGGTGTTAAATATTCTAAGGCATGAAAACTTCCTGCTCACTACCTCAAATGCACCCACTTCAAGGAGGTTGATATAAAAGAATTTCTAAGTATTAAGTTCATCCACCTCAACATATAAAATGCGCCCACTCTCCATGAAGACATGTAAAAAGTTTCTAAGTCAAGGAAAAGACAAAAGGCGTGTAAATGTCCACCTCCCCCCCCTAAATGCGCCCTCAAGGTGATGATGATAAAAAAATTCTAAGTGTTGAATTATCCTCCTCAGCATGCCAAATGCGCCCATGCAAGGTAGAATATTCCAAGGCGTTGAAGTAAAGTCTTCCTCACCTCATAGGTGAAATGCGCCCAAATGAGGGTGGAGACAAGTGGAGATTCCAGGGCATGATGCATGCAAAGTAGAAAAATCCAAGGCGTGTGCATGCAAAGTGAAAGATTCCAAGGCGTTGAGCTAGAAAATATGCTAAGTATAGAAAATTTGAACCTCAACCCCTTGACTACACCTTTGACTTGTGGAGAGATAAAACAAAGAATATTCTAAGTATTTTAAATTTGAAGTGAACACGTCTATATGCGCCTAACCTTGATGAGGGAATGCTGAGGAATATTTTGAGGCGTCTAAACTTGAAGCATAAAGGGTCAAATGCGCCCTAGCTCTGATGTGACTCCAGCAAAGTTTCTAAGTAATCAAAAATGAAAGTACAACCTCCTAAATGCGCCCAGCTGGCAGGAGGATGAATTTGAAATTTTCCTAAGTGTCAAAAGGCAAGAAAATTCACCTGGATGTGAAGAATAAGAATAAACTTTGATTGAAAAATATTTTTCTAAGGTTGAAATTCAAAAAATTAAATGTACCCCTTCGTTTGGAGACACATGAATTTGGTGCTTTCTGAAGGAAATCTTCTTCTGGGTACTGGACGTCTTCGATGAGGAATTGATTTCAAGGTCTTCCACAACTTGCCAAGGATTCTGAGGTGAATATTTTTGATGGGCATAGGATTGATGAATTTCCTAAGGAAAATTTGAAAAAAAAAATTCTAAGGCAAGGAATAAAATGTGTTGTGGACATAAAAATGCCTTGGCGGATGAATTTGAAGTTGGATGCCTAGATGATTTTTTTGATCAAATTCCTGATGAAAACATTTTGCTCGAGCCAAAGTTGGATGAAATGTCAGAGTGAACGCCTCAACCAGTGGAATGAAAATGAAAGCTTAAGTCTCCAAATGCGCCTTAAGGGGAATGAGTGATAATATGGAAATATTCTAAGGCATGAGGAATTTGAAGGAAATGATTGTGCTAGAGAAAAATGATGAACCCTTGGAATGAAAACATGGATATCAGGTGAGTAAAGTGGATTTATATTATTAAGTGTTTTGATGCTCTTCTTTTATCTGTTTTGCAGGGTGAACGTCAAGGCCAGAGCACAATGACTTGAAGTGGTGAAGCACAATGATATTACAACCTTTGAAGGGAGATAAAGTTATGAGTTTCAAGCTCTTCCATGAGATCTTGGTTGCACCCAAAAACATGAAAGAAGAAAAGTTGCAAGAAATGGCTAAGTGTTGGAGTTTCTCCTCAAGGACCCAATGTGCACCCAACGCAGTCAGGCGGATGGAAAGGAAGAAATAATCAAGTCCAAGATAGGAAAGGATGAAGGCCCAAAGGTTAGAAATGATCCTCAAGAACTTCAAAGTTGAAGAACAACATCAAGGAGTAAAATTATCGTTGAGCAGGAGAAAGAAGTTGTTGCCTTGGAGTCAGATCGAGAACTTGTTTGCCATACTAGTCCAGAGAGAAGAACAGTGTGAACGCGTTTACAAACAGGAATCTTCTAGAAGGGTGATGGACATTAATGGCTCATTTATTACCCCACTCCTCTTGGTGGCGGTTTTTAGGGTGAATCTTGTTTAGGGCTGAGGTGGCACAATCTGGGCCATCTAGCTGATTGTAATCTGAGTCGTCCGTTGGACTTGGCCAGCTATATAAAGGGGAATCCCTCCTCATTTGTACCTCATTAGAATAGACATTGAGTTAGACAGTAGACATAGAGTAGAGGGACAACTTAGAAGTAGCTTAGTATAGATTGATAGTGTAGTTGAAGAAGGAAAAGTTTTTTTTTTTTTTGAAAACTTTGTAAGAAATTGTTGTGAACACTCTCTCAATAAAAAGAGTTTTCATTGATGATGATCTCGTCTTTTTTTGTGAGTAGCTAGCAAGGTTTCTTAGTCCTTCTAATTCGAGTAGGATCTTAAAGTAGAATAAATTTTATTTCATGCAAGTAGTTAATGAATGTGGAATGTGGTCTTCAATTTGAGCAAACTTCGTCTATCCATACCACTAGTGTGTTCGCTGATGGTGAATGCACCTTGTGTGGTCAACTGGAATATCGTGTACTTAACTTCGATCATGATTTGTATGTTTATATGCGTCATTGTGATGGTATTTTCATGCTAAGTTGTGATCTGAACACCTTGAGCTACTCCTCTGAAGATTGCACCGGTTCTGTGGAGGTTGTCTGAAGCGAGGAAAAGTAGAGCATGGTTAAAGCTTGTGAGAATTGATCGCCATGTCCCACGCCTTAGAGTAGATTAGAGCCTTCTTAACCCACCACTATTTACATTCAGTACCTTCTGAAACAAGAACTTTATAGACAAACCTTTTGAGCATTCGAATTCCTTTCTCCGCTGCCAAACAATTTTGTAAGTCCCCTTGAAATACCAACAAATCACATCGAGCCAACTGAGGCTATTCACACTGAAGGAACCTTGGAGTTGAACGCACAAACTCTCTCACAATCTTAGCGTGTTGGATACTTTGATCAAGAGAGAATAGGGTAGTCGTTGGCAACTTTATTCTGCGTTGGTGCGGTCATGAAAAACACATCAACAGGTCCACAACGGAGCATCGACCTCCTACTAAATACGATGATTTTGTGCATCATCTATTAATCTATGATCAAGCAGAGCAGACTACATTCAAAGATGCTTGTAATGACAAAGATAGTAAGAAATGGATGGATTTCATGAGAGAAGAAATGGATTTGTTGAGGGCGAATCACATATGGGACTTGGTATATCTTCCACCAAATCAGAAAGCCTTGAAAAACATGTGGGTTTACAAATTGAAGGAAGAAGATGGTGGCAGGAAATGGTATAGGCCCAGATTAGTGGTCAAAGGATATGACCAGGAGAAGGGTGTGGATTTCAATGAAATTTGTTCACTTGTTGTGAAAATGACTACCATCTGGGCAATTTTGGATTTAGTAAACGTATATGACCTTGAGTTGGAGCAGCTTGATGTTAAGACAATGTTTCTACATGGTGACTTGGAAGAAGAATTGTATATGCAGCAACCTGAAGATTTTGAAAAAGGACATGAAATTTCATGTGCATATTGAAAAGAAGCTTGTATGGTCTGAAACAAGCCCCAATACAATGGTATCTCAAGTTTGATTCCTTCATGGCTGAGCAACAGTTTACCCGGTGTGAATCTAATCCGTGTTTGTACTACAAAGTTTTGGAGAACAGTGAATTTGTTTTGTTATTGTTGTATGTTGATGATATGCTAGTAACCGACACTAGTATGAATGTTGTTAGCAAGCTGAAACATAATTTGGCTAACAAGTTTTTGATGAAGGGTTTGGGGGCAACGAAGAAGATTCTTGGCATGACAATAGTCAGGGATAGGCAGAAAAGAGAAATCAAATTGTCACAAGAAAAATACATTGATAAGGTCCTGGACAAGTTTAATATGAAGGGTGCAAAGGTTGTAAGCACACCTCTTGCTGATCATTTCCAATTATCCTCTGAGATGTGTCCCAAGACACAAAAAGAAAAGTGTATATGAAAGGAATGTCTTACTTGTCTATTGTTGGGAGCCTCATGTACACGAGAGTATGCACACGATCGTACATTGCTCATGCAATGGGAGTAGTCAGTCAATACATGAGCAATCTAGGTAAGGCTCATTAGGATGCAGTATAGTGGATTATGAGATACCTCAAGGGAAATTTTGATTATGTTTTGATTTTTGGAAGAAAAGATGCATAACTGCAAGGTTTTGCTGATTCCAATATGGCCAGTGACTTGGACAAAAGGTGGTCAACTGTTGGTTATGTTTTCACATTGTTGGGGCAACAATTAGTTGGGTTTCCAAAGTGCAAGTGGTACCACTCTCTACTACTAAGGCGGAATACATTGCTCTCATCAAAGGTGCTAAGAAAATGTTATGGTTGCAGCACTTATTGGGTGAATTAGGTTGTAAACGACATGCTTTTACTTTGTTCAGTGACAACAACAATGTTATTCATTTGGCTAAAAATGCATCATTTCACAATCGAATAAAGCATATTGAGTTGAGATATCACTTTATTCAAAGTTTTCTTGAAGACGTGTTGGTGTTTCAATTAGCACCTCTAGAGTGCTTATTGGAAACAATCAGCTATTGCAAGTTATGTAGTGTTTGCTTATTCAAATTGGGAGGGGAAGATCCCTCTTGTTGTTGTTTTTTGTGTAAATGAAAGGAATAAAGTAAGTAAACTACTATCCTATCTTTTTTACTCAGCGGTAGGACACAAGGGTGCATAAACACAATGTGTCGTAGCTAAGCTTTTTCTCTAGTTTCAGCAGATCTTAACTACGACTAAACTAGCTTTTAATCTATCCTATCTCCTCAAGATTAATAGAGCATGAGAGCATAGGAGCGGGAATGGATGGTTCGATCACTTGGTTGAATCAATCTCCTAGGATGCATTTGAAGGCTCTGAACTCCCGGATCCGTACTGAAATCAAATCCACACAAGTAATATTCCTTACAGTAACTTATATCTCAGGATTCCCAAGGAGGTACCAAGACCTTTCCGAGGTGTAGGTTGAAAAGTAAATCATGAGAAACAACAAAGGGACGATAATATTATCTCTTAAATTCCCAAGGAGCCACCAAGGCCTTTCCGAGGTGTAGATTGAAAGCGGACTATTAAACACAACACACAATGATAAAACCTTGAGACTTTTGGATCAAAGGCATGGTAACTCTCCTGATTTATTAGCTCAATACTTCACCAAAGAATACATGTTGGGATAGCAACTTATCTCGAAGAGACAATCACACATGTTGTGATCAGACCAATGATACATGAACAAAGATTGGACACACCTATCTAAGTAGAGAGAGCACAAGTTGTACTTGATGCTTAACTACAACAAATACGATCCAAGAACGTATACTAAGCAAACAATATGAAGGAAAAATTGCTCAGCGTTTTACTGCCGTGAAATAAAGTTAACAAATAATGAGCCTAAGGCTCTTATTTATAGAACTCAGAGAAGTAGGCAACCCTAAAATCTCCTTGAGTTAACAATCAATTCTTTCCAATCAACAAGATTTATTCCTATGTCTAAAAGTAGGTGAGCAATCAGTTAACTGGAAATCTACTTTAGTTAACTGAAACTAAACAAAGAGTCAACTGGAAACTACTTCAGTTAACTAAAACTAAACAAAGAGTCAGCTGGAAACTACTTCAGTTGACTGAAACTAAACTAAAGGTGAACTTTAATACAAAGTATGCCTCCAAAATTTGAGATCCACAAATTATGGAAGTCAAATTAGACATCCTCAATTAGTGGGATCTGACATGCATGATCTGTGGGACGTGGAGTTAACTTGGAAAGGGGCATCAAGTTAACTCTAGTCATATTTAATGTCTTTTTTAGTTGACTTGGAATGAGGCATCAAGTCAAGTTTAAGTGCCATAAATTCCATTTGGAGGGTAGGACGTCCTTTTTTGAGGTTCCTTTACAACTCACCACTAGTCAACAGTGTCTCTATCCATTCGTTGACTTCCTCAGCCTCTGGGTAGTTAATGCTTTACAAGATGATGACGTGGTGCTTTAGCATTACTTCGCCTGTGACAATCTATTGCTGAAAGTCAATACACTTGGCAGCTGTATCTTCTAACTTGGTAGACAAGGCTGCCACTTTGGCCAACTTGCAACCATCTGGATCATTGAGGAAGGTGTTGTGGATGACATCTCATAATTGATTCTACACTATAACTAGCTCAATGTAATCTCCTCCCTCGCATTGATATTCTATGTTAGGGAAGGATATTACCAACGTTCTTGTGAAGTTGATAATATTTGTGAAAACCCGTCGATAGTTAATCAGCTCTACTGAATTGGCATCATAGACTTTCACCTTATATGCCAGTTGTTCTTTCCAAGCAAACAGATGTTGCTTGTTTTCCTTTGAGTAGACTAATTGATATGCCAATTGCAAGTCTGCAATTGTGACTTCATCGCCTGGCCTCTTTTTTGCTATCTTTTGCTCCGACTGTTGAATCTCTGTGTCGAGTCCATGTGCTTTATCCCTTAACTGGTATAGCTCCACCAGTATACATCATCCTTGGAGAACAAATTCCTCCACTTGATCTCTCAAATGTTTTCCATATGTCATCAACTGATGATGGTTTTGCTCCGCGAGAAGATCCAGCAATTTTTGTGGTAATGCTGAGACGTTCGGGGTGCCATGCATTAAGCTAGAAATGTACATTCTCAACTGTTGATTTTCAGCCTTTAAAGCTACTTTGTCCTTTCCATCCTTAGCCATCATCTCTTGGATGCTCACTGAGGCAATTTCGAGAAGGTCTGCCTCCACCTAACATGTGGTCTTTCCAAGTTTAAGTTTGGACAATGTGAAGTCCTCGACTTGTACCTCATGTATGTTTATGTCCTTGGGTGGGGCAGTAGTCTCTATGATGAACTCATTCTCTGCATTCCTTTCCACATGCACTTGCTTCTTCAATTTCTTTGTCGGAATGTCTTGTGGGACATAGTCGAACTCTATGAATTCAAGTGTATAGGAAGGCCTTTCCCTCTTCCTTCATAGGAAACCTTCAAGCCAGATAGAATCTCAGGTAGCCTTGCTGGAAGGAGGAATATTGGGCCCCTAAATGCCCGATGAATGAGATTGAGCTGGAGTGATGTCTCTCGATGGAGAGTCCAAGTCAATGGGGACTTGTGACTATTGTGATGGTGGTGATGTAGGTGGCTCTGTTTCTATCACAGGCATTGTTTTTGTTGTTGCTTCTTCTTCCATGGGCTTTGTCTCTGCAGCCTCTGCTATGGGTTCTGTCTCTACAGTGTTTATCACAATCACTGGCTCAGCTGCAACGGTCTCGACTATCTCGGGTGTGTGTGTGGTTGTCTCCACATATAACCCCTGTGTTCTTCCCCTTGTGTGTCTTGACATCCGCATCCCTTTGGAAGGATTACTCCATTGCTTCTACCTGGCTTCTTCCTTGACATGGAAGGTAGTGTAGATTGAACATGTGGCGGCTCTGTTCTAGGAAGTACTACCTTCCTTGTCCTCTTGTTGTCTAGGTAGAGTTGACTGTTTCAGACAACTCTACTCGTTCTCTCCTCTATAGATGGGTTTTCTTTCGCATACCAATCCACTCTTCCAAGTGGTTGTGAGTTCACTGAATCTACGAAAAATGAAGGGAGAATGACTTCGCCTTCATCATCTGATAGGCCCTCAATGTCTTCTGACATAAAGTCAGCAATTTGTGAGAGCCTAAACCAGGTATAGTTCCTTCTTCATACCTCATACTCATCATCACAATTGACCCAATAATCTTCCATAGAAGATTCATGTGATGAGTGTTGTTCAAGATGCGTTGCATAGAGGCCTTTGGGATCATATGACCTCTCAATAAAGTATTTGAGATTCAGTCTCACCGTTTCCTGGCTCATCAACTTGGCATTTGCCATTGTTCTACATCTATAGAGTCTTATCTGAATGGGAAAGTTTGCAGCTACCTTCTTCTTCAGGCGTAGGTGGGCGTGAACTTCGGCCAACTACCTGAGGAATTCCATGAAGACTACCTTATCTGAAGGGTAGTGTGGCATCATGGCAAGGTGGCCATTGTAACCATACATGTGTATGTAGGTGAATGTGGGGAATTGGATAAACCAATCCGTCCAGTCTTCCATTACCTCCTTGGTTGCTGGTGATATACGCACGTGCATCTCATGGTCAAGGTCTCGTACCGTGTGCATAGTGAAGAGATCACTTATCTGTTTGAAGTGTCATTATGCTTGAGTAAACTCAAGACATGAAAAGTGTTCATGGACCTTCTACACACCTAAGGTCCCCACATTGTTTAGTATCTTGAACTCGCCTTGGAAGACAATCAGGTAAACAAGGTAAGAACACATGTGGAACCCATGAACCTCTAGAAACCTGGTAATTTGTTGGTGGAGTGTGTCACTAATCAGGGTGGCCCAGTCGTAATGTTCTCTTTTGTTGATAATCTTGGCAATTACGTAGTACATCCACGACTAAAACTAATTGCCCTCTTCATGTCCAGTGATCCTGCTAAGTAGAGTGATCAACATTGCATACTCGTCTTTGAATTCTCCTCGTCCAACCAATTTGGGCAAGTTGGCCTTTTTCACTTTGAGCCATCTTTTTGCCATTATTCCTTGGAATTTATCCCTAGCTACTTCGAATGCTCTCTCATATTTTGTCACAGATACTACCACATTGGTCGGGCATGACGGAATAGCAAAACATTTTTCAATGTCCTTTGGTTTCAAGTTGCAAATCACTCTCTCATCCACTGATTGGATTCCTCTCATGGTAGGATTGTAATGTTTAACGCAAGCAATTACAAGCTCCACACTCTGTAACGTGATGGGGATGGACGCAGCTTGAAGCAACCCAGATTCTTCTATGTTTTGTAATGTGATTTGATTCATGCCCTCCAAATCTTCTGAATCTATCACTAGGTTCTTTTGATGTAAGTTTGTGTCAGTCATTTTCAGGAAATCATGGTACAAGGTCGTCTTGGTCTTGTATTGTATCTGGGAGTATTGCATCCTGAAAAACTTAAAGATCACTGTGCACACGACCCTGTTCTGACACTTTCTGAAAACCCCTAAAAATAGTGCCTGCCGAGAAGTATTTTTTTGGAAAAAATATGGCACATGGGTTTTGTCCATGCTTCAATGTTGAACAAACCCAATTCCTCAGATTTTTTATCCTAAAACCCATCTCGTCAAAATTTCTAGAAACAACAAACTTGTTGCCCCTATTTTTGGGGGTTTTTCCGACGGAAAGTTGAAATTGGAAAAGGTGCATACTAGTGTGAATCCAACTGATGCGCTCACAAAGGTAGTCACAAAGGAGAAGCTCGAGTTCTGCAGAGCTTCTCTTGGCCTAATGCAAATGTGACAATAGGCCTGGAAAAGCGAGGGCTAGGAGTGACTCCTTGCAACAATTAATTGGACTTCAAGTGGGATATTTTTAATTGGTGAAGTCCAATGGGCCTCTTTGAGCCGTGTCCCTTCACATTTTGCTTTGTCCCTTCCTTGTTTGTTGTTCCCTTCTACTATAAAATGAGACTCCATTTCTCATAAAAATCACCTTATGAAAAACTCTTTGTATATGGTGTTGTGAAGATAATAAAATATAATTTCCCCTACTTTTCCCGTGGATGTAGCCATTAACGGTGAACCACGTAAATTGTTGTGTTGTGAGTTTTTCTCTATGCAACTATTTTGCTTAAATCTGAATTCTGTGTTTTTGTTTATCTGCTCTTTATTATCAACATATTGTTTCTTGTATTCCTCTGTGTTGAAATGGTTCAACTGCACAATGGTAATTATTGCAATTATAGTAGATTATAGTAGACAGTGGCAACCTGATCAAAATATCAACAATCTTTGTTTGCAATTTGTCTTGCTAAAGTGTATTATATGATCTAAGGTTTCTACACTTTGAGTCCTTTTGGATCCATCTTCAGGGAATAAAGAAAGAAGCATAAATTTTGGATCCTCCTTCTAGATCTATCTTTAGGGAACAAAGGAAGAAACATTTTCCTTCGGATCTTACTTTATTCCTTGGAGATGGATCCAGAAGTACAATCCAAAAGGTGGGCAAAAATTTACAAATGTGGTTGATTCTAAAAGGCATAGATCAACAATCTAATTGTTGTATCCATAGATACAAAAAGTGGGAAAAAATGGCAATTTCTTGTGATAACTCTAAAATCAACCCTAAAATCAATCTTCTGTAGCAGAAAAGTGCTAGTTTTTCGTTAAAGAATGGTAAATGGTTGACCATGAAACTTCCGACTAAATCGTGAAAATTAAGGTTTTTGGCAATTTCACAATATTATTTATGTCAATAAAAATTAGTCTGCATTTTCCAAGGGCTTTCCATAAGCCATGACACATTGGCGATGTGCCATCTTGTTAATTTAAATGCAATGAAAATCCTAACTTCTAAAGCCACTTTTTACAACAATCGACAGGATTTGAAAGGATCAAATGAAAAGATCATTAGTGACACATTTTCATGCTTCTAGTCTTCACAATTTTTAATATCAGTCTGCATCAATTTCTCAATTTTCTAGCCATAATTTTTTTTATACTAGTCCATCAAAATTGAAGAAAAAAACAAAGTTCTATGATATACGCTAGCAGTACACAGTCTTTAAACTCTTCAAGTGTTCCACATATATAATTTTCAAATCTATCATCTATTATTCATATTCCAATGTAGATGTGTTCTACTGTTAACAGAATGCTCGTCAACCCACTTGTCAATGTGTAAAGTGAGGTTGTGATTGGGATTGGCAAACAAAAGCTTAAAATCCTTATAAACAAATCATATAGATTCAAAGATAGACCAATAAATAGGAATTATTGTCCAAATCAAAAGGTAAATGAAGCTTGACAGTAATACTTAAAGAGAAATGATATCTATTATGGGATAAACAAGTTGTCCTTAAAGACGATATACTTTTGTAGCAGATAGAATGTTACAACCACAACCATTAACACTTGAAAATTCTCCTACAAGATATAACAAGTAATTGCAAGGATCCCATGACACAAGGATTTTCTTAAAATTATTCCTTTTTTACATGGGATCTACCATTATTACTAGAGAAACCATATAAGAGCACAACAATTCACCAACAATCCCTTGATTTCTATAGCCTGCCACTAGGGAGAGAGTTCCATCCTATCATTTCTTTTGTGGCTAATATTCGTCAATTGGCTAATAGTTGAAATTTGGGAATAAAAAATTGGCTAATAGTTCAAACTGTAACGTGACTTGAATCGCCACATTTTTATAAAATTTTATATAGTCTTATTTAAATTGTCAAAGTATTTATTTTATTACAATTTTTAATTCAAAAATTCGCCATAATATTTGATACATTATTAAATCAGATTCGCCTAAATTTTATAAGTTATAATAGAAATCTATATTAATTCGCTAATAGTATATCATAATTATTAGTTGTTTTAGGGCCATATTTCCAATCTTTAGTTTCCAACATTGACTTACAATATACTAGCAATCGCACCTTGGTGTGCAATGGGTACACCGAAGAGTTGTGGAAGATCAATTCCAAAAAAAATGGTCTATTTTTTGTATACATTTGTGTAGTACATGAGGTCAATTGGTAGGTCATTTAGAAAATGATGTTGCTTGTGCAATGAAGGTCTCAATAGAGAAATGATACCTACAAATCAGCTATGTATCCTCTTATAGGGATCCAAACATGACTCAAACAAAACCTTTCAATGAGGAAGATAATCAGACTCCATTACCAACAGGCTCAAGTTATTTTTGAAATAGAGAGAGAGGGAGACAAAGAGGGAGAGATAGGGATAAAAGAGGAAGAGATAAGAGGGGGGAGAGAGAGAAAGGGGGGTAAGGAGAGGAAAAAATAGAGTGAGACATAAATAACAAAGAGAGAGGACTTGAGAAAGAGAGGGATAGAGAGAAATAGATAGATAAAAAATAGAGAGAAGTAGAGATAGACAAATAGAGACGAACAAAGGGAGAGAGGGAGAGTGGGAGAGAAATAGGGGAGGAGAGATAGAGGTATATGGGAAGAGAAGGGGAGAGAGATAGAGAGACAAATAGATAGATAAAAAAATAGAGAGAAGTACATATAGACAAATAGAGACGGACAAAGGGAGAGAGGGAGAGTGGGAGAGAAATAGGAGAGATAGAGGTATATGGGGAGAGAGGGAGAGAGAGAGAGAGAGAGAGAGAGATGGATAGAAAGAGATAGAGAGAGGAGTGAGATAGAAATATAGAGATAGAGATATAGAGTAGGAGAGAGATGGAGTGTTAGTGGTGGAAATGAAATGCTTAGTTGAACATATCAGGGTATAGACAAATAGGGGTATTGAAAATTTCAATAAAAAAGAGATATGTAGGATATATGGTGAAAACAAGGGAGTGATTTAATATGAATGGTGTACTAGGTGGTGTTGTAGAAGTAGAAATTTGGGAAAACCCATGGTTAATATTCGGTGCCTAGCCTTTGACAAGTTTCCCATGGGATCAAGAGAACTTGTCTTCTTTCATCTTGGCACAAGGAGGGATGAGATTGCTTGAATTGTGTCTAATGGACTTCCAGTGAGTATAGACATGTTATATGTGGATTTGATATAAGGCTTGGTTTACCACAAGCTTTGTCTAAAAAGTCTCCTTGTTTTGGCATGTGGATTTCATACACCAAGATAAGACCTAAAAGTTCAAATTTACCTTTTTATTAAATTTTCCACAATAGAGTTTCATACACCATTTGACATGTTGGATAAAAAATGACCTTTACCTTTTTATATATTTTTTAAAACTCTTAAACACATACTTTCACATGAAATACTATTCATTAATCTTGTATTAAACTTTAGGTATAATCCATTATAGTAACTAAACCTTTGATTGTCATAATCCTCCTGTCAAATTCTTCACAACATTTAAGGTAAGTGAAGAGGTTTAATCTCTCAGTTGGATTTCTATTAATAGAAACTTTTGAACATCATCTTGTGTGTTTGATCATTTTACTTAGTTAACACAACCAACAGATAATCAGTAAACTTTTAACTTTCATTTGGTCATATCTTTTCATCAAATCATACATTTTGATTAGAATGTAGATCTTTTCATATAGGTCATAAATTATTTCATGGATTGACGTGATGATACTTGTAATATTATTCTACTCAAGCATGGATCATGATGTTTCACCAAATTCAATTGTATAGTTTTTAAGTCATATTCATGAGCATGAATGGTAGACTTAACATTCATTACATCTAAGTGATGCTCACAAGGATGAACCATTGAGGCTTCCCAAGTGGTGCCTTGATCCCAGCACTACACTCTGACTCAAGCACCCTTAACCATGGAGTTTTCCCCCAATATCAAGTCCACTTAGCTTGCTGCCCCATCTACTATGGTTACCCCTACTTCTAACCCTCTCACATAAGAATGTTAAATTTCATTTGAAACCATCCAACATCTCCTTTCACAATTGATTGTACAATTAGAATAATCCATTGGCATCTTACAATAGGCTTCAAAGTCCTTGTTTTGCAGCCCTAAGTTTATTTAGTTCATCAAATCAATGTTTATCAAAGCAGGTCCACAAACCTAGTGACCATTTGCAACAATGAAGATTTGTGAACTATTAAAATCTAAAGAAAAAATACATCAAGTGGTTAATGCATTGGGTTTTCATTGTGAAGGCCCAAGTTAAAATCATCAAAGAGACATTTATTGTTTCTATGTGATGACTCCTGGTCTTCCGTTGTTATAGCTTCTAATAAATATTTTTGCGTTGTTATCTAAATATTAATAATGATCTAAGAAGCTAAGTGTTGTGTTGCTCATATGGAGGTAGATATTAGAATCAGTTGGCTTAGATGCCTGTTTGAGCTATAGTTCTAGACTATCAAATATATATTTTTAAATCCATTGCAGTATTTTCTTGGAATATGTTGTGAAAATTCATAGACCACCCACTGTTGGACATGGGTATATATATTTCTTTACACGTGCTATATCTAATCATGATCTATATGTTCTAAAGTTTCTGAAAGATCATCACTATTATTTGGGCTCATTCTTGGTGGCACACCAGCTTTTCCCTCTTTCGATCTCAGTTACATTTTTTTCATCTACATGGACTCCACAAACAACAAAAGATGATCCACAACTTAGAAAAAATGAAATTAAAGTTTAATGCAATGCTGATTTATGTTAAGTACTTTTTGTTTTGGGGAAGGATATATTCATTACTGTAACAACCCTGCATAAAATCAGGCATCCTACCCAAAACATTGGCAGCGAAGTTGTCTCAGAGAGCTCTTTTCTTCCTTTCCTTGCTGGGAACAGAATTGGCAGCATAAGGCCGATTTTGTTTGTGTACTGGACAGGAAAGGAGGATGATACATTTATGATCTCTTACCTGCTCATGTTCTAAGAAAAATGTCATATTTTGAGCACACGAAATCAAGAAACTATTGTCTCTGCCAAATGGGTTCTGAGGTAAATAGTCCATGCATAATGGAGGCAGTCTGCTGCTATAACAATCACTGTCACTCAGATAACTTTGTTCCTCCTTTGAATGATGATAACTTTGTTCCTCCTTTGAATGAGATTTTGAATCAAGATGCCTCCTTAATCACTGTGGCAGAAAAGGACATTCCTTTCAGCATTCCTCAGCAGAAATACCTTTCATGCAATTAGGGATGAGAAAGTCCAAAGATATTTCTTATGGCTTGGAAAGCCAGTTAAATATAATATTTTTCACATGATTCTTCACTCCATTTGGTTTAATACGTTGAATCAGATTGAATCATAGAAACTACTGGTAGTAGTAATCAGTGTTAGACACTTGGAAAGAAACATACAAATGGGAAGTATAAGATAGAGATTGTAATTTCTTAATTGCTACAAATCAAACATGGATACATTTTTCTGTCATTAAAAATGAAAACATAAAATCTGGATTGTGATTCCTTTTAGATGATAAAAATAAGATAAGATGTTTCTCTCTGAACCATCGGATTCCACAAAACTTCATTTGTGGAAATGAGATTCCATTCAGCCTATGGGCAGCTGTAGGAGAGCAGTGTCATCACAAACATCACATTCATCTCTTGTATTGACAGTGCAGGATGAAACATTGTAGGTTAGCCCAGCCTCACAATCAAGTATTATATTTTTCACATGACTCTTCTCATTATAAATAGGAGGGATAAATCTGGATTGTAATTCCTTTTACGTGATAAAAAACCAGATATGATGTTTTTCTCTGTGTACCATCAAATTCCCCAAAACTACAATAGTGAAAATAAGAATCCTTATCCACAAGTAGATATAACCCATGAAAGTAAGCACCACCATTTCCAGGGCTCCTCTGAGTTAAAAATGTTGTGACAGGATTTCCTTCTCAAATTAACATTTAAGGCAATTAACTCTTTTTCAACTTATGCAGCAGAAACAATAGTATAACCTGTCAGCATGACCACTTTGATTCCTAATTTCTGAAATTAGTAAAAAACCAAAAAAAAAACTTAAATCCATGAAAACAAAACAAAATAATGAAAAACAAACATCAAAAACTGAATGCATCCTAAAAGCAAAAAATTGATTAACAGCTGACCTTAAGTTTGTTAACTGCTTTTGCTGCTTCTGGCCGGATGTGGTCTGCCACACTAAATACTCCTAGAAATTTTGTATCTACTCCTACATGCTACTGTGGAGCCTTCCATATTCCACGTGTCTAGTAAATCTATAATCCGCCATTGGAAAAATGTTAGCAGTCTGAACACAGATTAAATTTTCATCTTTTCTCAAACAAACGAAAAAACTTGTACAAGGAATACCGCCACGTCAACAATGGAATTTGCCAGGAAACCCCATTGCAAATTGCTCAGTGGTTATTGGCATCTATGATTGCTAGCGGTATGAGCTCCCTTGCCGATGCTTTTCATCTCGCTCAGACTTCACTCTCTCTGCCTGTTTAACCCCATCCTCCTCTTGTTTTTTCACACACCACAGTTCTTCCTTTAATTTAAGAGGCTTTCGTTCTCGAATACCAGAATGGCCCTCTGTTTACCACGAAACCCATTCTCAATCTTCCGTGCATTTCACTTCTGCACAACGTGCCATTGTCGATGATTTTGTGTAGTGATTGGGAATGTGAGACAACAAGCAGGGCTCTCCCTCTCTGTCCGCCTGGTGGAAGACAACAAAGGCCTACAAAGGCTCTGCCCCTTCCCAATCAAACTAAGACCAACCATTAACCTTGTTCTCTCGGAAAGTCGTTGAAAAGAAATGGCATTGTCGTACTGGTGAAGAATGAGTACAGAGCTCTGCCACCGCCTGAAAAGACGAAAAGCAATGGCGAGGTGGAGTAAAGTTACAGGAACAGCGGCAGCTTACTCCCCACGACTTTGAGGCAAATTTCAACGGTCACGATTTGAATGATCGCCATGCATGCCTTTTCCGAATCGCCTTCGACGTAATCAAACATGGGATAAATAAGATAACAAAAATTAACAGATAGGATGACTTCAATCATCTCCAAGACTATCCGAAAGAGTCAGCCATTGATTATTAATTTTAGGTGGGCCTCCTTCAAATTGGATACGCCTTCGGTGTAAAATATAACAACCCCGGTTGTATTACACGAGGTAAAATGTACATGCTCATGGGGCCCGAAATTGCTTTTGGATTGTTGATCTTCTAAGATCAATTATCCAAAAGCAATTTTAGACCCCATGGGTATTAAATATTGTGGATACATTTTACCTCAAAATATACTAAGGGTCACTAGATTATATTTTGAGTCAATGGTGGCAAGTAAATATTATAGTCTACCCCTTAAACCTAAGTTACCGGATTCGTACCCACAGGCCTCGAACCCGGTTCGGGTGCGAACCCGGTACGGGTTTGGGTGCGAACCTAGTACGGGTTCGCCTGTGGGTACGCACTAGGTACGCACAGGGTGCGTGCCCAGCCCTGTGGGTTCGCCCGGGTGCGCGCTTGCGAACCCGGTACGGGTTTGGGTGCGAACCTAGTACGGGTTCGCCTGTGGGTACGCACTAGGTACGCACAAGGTGCGTTTCACCGTATTCGCCTCTCGGTACGCTATAAGGCACCCGCAACCATATCGGGCACGCGACTCGTATACATTCCGCATCTTTGCCCAAAGGTACGCGGGACCTCGGGGCACGTACCGCGATAAATTTCCGTGCTTAACCTGACCGAGAACTCCACGCCGCTAATTCCTTAAATAGTGGGCCCAAAAGAAAAAAAAACAATTTTTTAATTTCTATTTTGCCTCTTAACCCTAAAACGACCCAATATGAGGCCTTTCAACACTAAACCATTTCATTTTTACCTCTCATTTTGCTCTCTCCATATTTTCTTTCCATCTTAGCATTTTGAAGGGAGGTGATTGCATTTGAAGGAGATCGATTGTGGAGTGGCAAATAGCTTCTACAAAGGAGATTTAAGTGTTCAAGGTATGCATTTAAACCCTATTCTTCAATCTTTTGATGATTTTTTTTTAGTTTCTTAGTTTTTGATGAATTTTTTCAAGTTTGTGAAGAAGTTTTTCAAATATATATATTTTTTTTCATTTTTTTTATAGATTGCAACAATGGCCAGTAGTCAAAGTTCAGTGGGTGGGGATGGAAGCCAAAAGTTCAAAATTGATAAAGGATCTCCTTTATGGAGACATGCCACACGAATTTCACAAATTCCTGGAGGTGGGGGGTTTGTTTGGAAGTGTAATTTTTGCAATGTACAATATAATAGCTCCTACTACCGAGTGAAACTTCATTTTATGGGCCCTGGTGGTAAAGGGATTAATATGTGTGTGGGCCCAAATAAGAAGGGGTTTTCTGTTGTACAAATAGCAGCATTTATAAAAGAACAAGAAGATGCTGACAATTCGGTTGCAAGAGGAAAACAAACTAGTTATAGTTCCGGAAAGAAAAAAACAACAACATTACCCACTCAGATAGTTAGGCCCTCTAGACATCCCTTCTTGTCTATACCCTCTACGGAAGAAGAAGATGAAGAACCAAAAACCACCACCCGCAAGAGAGGTCCATTAGAGAAGGCATTTAAAATGGAGGCAAGAGATATTGCTGAAGAAAAAATTGCACGTTGCCTCTATGCCAATGGTCTTCCATTCAACTTGGTGAGATCACCATATTGGAAGGACATGGTGTCAACAATAAATAGTGCACCTCCTGATTTCACAAATCCTGGGTATGAAAAGGTGCGTACCACCTTATTGCAAAAAGAGAAGAAATATGTAGAGGCCCAACTAAAACCAATTAGAGATTCTTGGGTTGAAACAGGTGTATCTATTGTTTCCGATGGATGGAAAGATTGCAAAAACCGTCCATTGATTAATGTTATTGCAGTGTCCCCCAAGGGGGCAATGTTTTTGAGGGCGGTTGACTGTGAAGGGCAAGTGAAAGATGCAGTGTTCATTTCCAAGATTCTCATTGACTCCATAGAGATGGTGGGTAGTGAAAATGTTGTCCAAGTAATTACGGACAATGCAAAAGTTTGCAGGGCTGCAGGTGCTTTGGTAGAGGCTAGATATGAGCACATCTTTTGGACACCGTGCACCGTACACTCCCTCAATTTGGTGATGCAAGCAATTGGCAACCAAATAGAGTGGGTGAAAGAAATATACCAGGAGTCTGAGGAGATCCAGATGTTTGTGGCAAACCACCATATGTCACAAGCAATTTTCAGAACTTTTTCAAGATTGGAATTGTTGAAGGTAAATTTAATTTATTTAGTTTCATTTATCATTTATGTCATGTTTTACATAATTGAATAAAATAATTTTTTGCATTATTTACATATTTTAAATGTGTTATTAACTTACTATTAACATGTTCTTAGGTTGCCGGGACCCGGTTTGCATCTCACACAATGTTCTGAGACGACTTGTGAAGGTGAAAGATGCATTGAGTCAAATGGTTATTAGCAACCAATGGGGTATATGGAAGCAATCAAATTCAGAGAGGGCCCAAAAGGTCAAGGCATTGATCTTGCATGACGATTGGTGGGATCGTGTGAATTATGTATTGGAATTCACTGAACCTATCATGTCTATGCTTCGGTTTGCTGATACAGATGAACCATGCTTGGAGGATGTCTATGATAGCATGGACACAATGTTGGAAAAAATAAAAATAGAAATACAAAAAAAAGAGAATGATCCTGAAGACACCTTGTACAAAAGGGTGGAAGCAATTGTTCTTCATCGTTGGAACAAGATGACAACTCCATTGCACCTCCTTGCATATGCCCTATCTCCAAGGTACTATACCATTGAAGTACTTTCTATCCCAGGGAGAATACCGCCATATAGAGATGCTGAAGTTGCTAATGGGTATAAGACGGCATTTAGTAGAATGTTCAGTGATCCAGAAGTGCATGCAAGTGTCATGAGAGAATTTGGAATGTTTGTCACAGGAAAATCAAAAAATCATACCGCTTCTATTGCTAGAGACCAATACAAAATGGATGCTCTTACATGGTGGTACCTCCATGGTCAAGATTATATGTACCTCCAACCTCTTGCAATCAAGATCCTCTCACAAGTAAGTTTTTTTATTTTATTTTTAATTTTGTTGGTTTTCTCTCCAGGTTGCAAGCTCTTCTGCCGCTGAACGGAATTGGAGTACATATTCCTTTATCCACTCAGTGAAGCATAACCGGTTGGCTGCAAAAAGAGCTGAAGACTTAGTGTATATTCATTCCAATTTGTGTCTTCTGTCACGTAAGGATCCTCAATACAGGCAGGGGGCAGCGAGGCTTTGGGATGTAGCACCCGAGTCTACTGACTTGGATGCAACCATTCAGGATCTTGCTAGAGCCACTATGGATGATGTGGGTGATATTGATGACATATCACATGGTGTTGGATCCGCTTTGGGTTCAAATGATGATGATTTTGAAGTTGAAACCGCCCAAAATCCAAGTCATGATGATTCTGACAATCCTTTTGATGATTGATGAGCACTTGAACAATGAACATTGAATCATGTTTCAATGTTTCATGAACTACATTTTGTAATTCAGTAATTTTATTTGAATATTTTTCAACTATCAATTGGCATTTAATATTTATCTTTGGCATTTGGCATTGATCAATGATCAAGTATCATACTATGAATGATTTAGTTTTACAATTTATATTTTATTTTTTGTATATATATAATACATATATAGGATTTATAATATATAAAATTATTAATATATATATATATATATATATATATACACACGTACCCATACGTACCCAAACCCCTAAAAAAAATTTGCCCGTACCCACGTACCGGGTTCTCATACCCGAACCCGTCCCCGAACTCGAACCAGTAACTTACCCTTAAACCCATTGATAAATTCCACCCTTGGGCCCCTAATTTTCCATAAGAACTATTTTTTTAAATTGGAAGGATTCAACATCATAATTAATGAATTTTCTTATTATTTTTCAAGATTCACCATATTTTCTACAAAAATTTAGTGATGTAAAAAAATGCCAATAAAATTAATATTTTTTTTTGAAAAAAAAGGAAAGATTTGCAAATAAAAATTAATATTTTTTCCCCAAAACATGAAAGATTCTCTAGGATTTTATATCTTTTTTTGAGGGGGGTTTCTTAAAGATATCACTGGTTCCATCCTACTAAGGAAGTAGAAAAGTTTTACAAAGAAATAACTTGGACAAAAGACAAAAAGTCATTTGCCAACATAA
This sequence comes from Sequoia sempervirens, assembly GCA_007258455.2. NCBI lineage: Eukaryota > Viridiplantae > Streptophyta > Pinopsida > Cupressales > Cupressaceae > Sequoia > Sequoia sempervirens. The sequence continues at coordinate 4,821 of VDFB02369635.1, read as the reverse complement.
CGAGGACTATCTTCTCTGTAAAATATTCATTATTTACATGGCCTGCCAAAGAAGATTCTGTCAACAACATGAATAGGCAGAGCATATGCTGGATCTATTGACTTTAGTCCAGGATATTCCAACAATGAAAGACCTGTATGAGTTGACACAAAGCCACCATAAAATATTAAATTTAAAACTATAAACATCGGAAGTATTTTTTCCCATGGGCCTTCCAATACCATCAATTATTAAGATTTACTCTGAGATGTTACATGTCCATAAGATTTCCTCAGAAATGTCATCCAAGAAATCCATAAATTTACTCAGAAATGTCATATAAGGCTTTGTACCTGCAATGCCAAAGTATGTATGGAACACATCCACAGCATCATCTGGCCTATCTGAGATACCCCCATTCTCCTTATCCTGCATTCAGTTGCATGGTTATAAATAAGATTGTAAATCCAGAAACAACAGAACCTACGTACTCTGATTTGAGCATGATGTAAATGAACCTGACAATCTAGGATGAAGTTCTTGAGTTTCTCCTTGTCTATCCAATGTACTCGATCAATCATGATCAAGCTTGATAGAACCCACCAAGAATAACACACCTGTATGGTGTAAAAATAAAATGTGAACATCAGTATATGCTACTACAATTTCTCTTTAGTATACACCTCAAGGAAAAATAAAAGTGATCTGACTCTATTTTATAAGAACAAATTTGTAATCAGTTTTCCAACATTCTTGAATTAGATCTCTGATAGTACAAACTGGGCATCTGAAATCTTACGTCTGCAAGTTTCTCAGGTCGCCCATTAAGACCTCCAGTTTTTACTTCCCGCTCACAGAGCCACCATCCAAGAAGATCCCTATCCACGTGACTCAGAGCACCTGTTATTGCAAGGGCACCGACACAGCAAAAAACTGCAGCACAAGGGAAATAGCAACAATTGAAGGGCTGCCACCATTTTATCATATCCATATCCTTCAGAAACAAGGCAAACTTTGCACTTGCAACATTTTGTGGTTGAAATAAGTTATCTATCTGTATTGTGGAGAGGTGGCGTGAAAAAAGACATATGTATGGTTCACCAAAAGGTGCATGATTTTTGACTATGAATATTATAGAGGAAAGATGGATTTGATTCTGTATTACTAATTTCTTCTCACAGCCATAAAATCAAACAAGAAATGGTCTCAACAAATTATCTAGAGCGAGGAGAACTTTCATACTTTGACCTGCATGTGATTCTCCACCAGGAGTACACCCAAATCCACCATCAAAATTTTTACAACTCGCAACATATTGGTTGGCCTTTCCAACATCAATCTTATCTAGTCGATGTAAAATTGACAAGCAACAAACTGCAATGTAAGAAAACCTAGAAGCAACAAACATGTCAGTGTAAAGGACGTAAGCAACAATATAATCACTTTAACCTCTTTCACAAATGGATTTTATTTAACTTGAAATAAGGTTATGTAAAAAATCACCTAGTGTCAATCTCTCCCCATTCATCACCTGTGAAGGATCCATCCTCCTGTTGCAATCCCATGATATCTGATAGCAAGATTTATGGTAAACAAATTCCTTACCAATGTTTCCAAAAAATGGGGTATTAGGGAACTTGACAAAAAAAGGTAATGTGATAGAAAATAGAATTGGGGAGGTTTCCAACAAGAACAAGTCTGAACTCATACGTGTGAACAAATGAATTTTATACACACACACAGAGAGATTTTGTACAGGCACAAATGTCAAAGTTTTCACTTATAAGTCAACATATATTAAACGTGTTTAACAAGTAATGTAATGTTATTTTACAGAAAATATTTGACCTGTATCTAAGCTACTGCCACCAAATTTGACAAATGAATGCTTTCAGATTTCATGATCCTTAAATTAAATTCCTATTATGTTTTTCTCAGGACCAAATATAGCATTTGTTAGAAAAAATTCCATTCTTCCCTTTCTAATGAAAACCCCTCATTTTTGCCAAAACCTTGTAATCCACATTTTTCTATTAGTTCAAAACTAAAATGGATAAAAACTGACAACTTTAAATGGAAATAAATTTGCAAAAATGGTTAACAAACAGACTAGAAGACAATTCATGAAAACTTTTAACGAACTCAGCTTTTTTTGGTAGTTCTTCTTATTGTTCCTAATGTATCTCAAAAGTGTTACATCATGAATCTATGCTAAGCTCCAAAGCAAATAAAAGGATACAAGTTGCCGTCTTGTCTGCATCAATAACATCTAACTTGTCAAGTAGGGCCAATATTTGAACAGCACTCAAGGTATACAAAATATGAGGGTCATGCCCAATATTTCCGCTAAATCCACCTGCATGGAAAACAAAACAATTCTAACAAAAATTATTTAGACACAATAATCTTAATCTTAAATCCCATCTCATAAGATAAATGTAGAAAAGTAATCACACATTGCTTCCATTGAAATTTAGAGATGCAAGAATGAAGCATTGAACTATAATAACAGGAAAAAAGGTAGCACTGAAAGCAACAAATACTTTCTGTCTGAGGACACATTGTATAGCCCAACTCAACAAAAGAAAAAATCTAGATCAAATATCAAATCTAAGCTTATTGCAAGAGCTACATTTATGCATGACACTAGTTATCCTCTGCAGCATAAGACAGTCAAAAGTATTTCTTTTGTATCATCCAAAAGTCAAAAACAAATACGCATGAACTTTGTGCAGGTGGTTGTCATTATCTAACCCACAAAAGTTTCACAATGTTGCTTCAGTAAACACAAGATGAGATAGATATCGAGACCAACTAGAACCAATTTTTGAAGGCCATTCTCAAATAACATCTTTCAATTATGCCTCTCAAAAGGCATCAAGCTCTCCCTTAGAGATAAAGAACTTGACCATTTCATTGTTGTGATGTAAGAGAATTGCCCATAATATAACATGCCTAAGAATTCCCTCTACCAAGCAAAATATGATAATGTGAAGAACTTGTAAGCTCTCCCCTACGAATAAGCTCTCCACATATTCTGCCTATAGACACCTAAAATTGGCACTTTGTCAATTCCAATTATTTCTTCCATAATTGATCATTTACATTTGATCAATTACCCCCGTTCCAACTTCTATAATAATAAAATAATATTTTATTATTTAACTAATATTTCCCACTAATCCTGTTATCCTTGTTTCTCATCTAAAATCATTTTTCCAATTCATCCCTAAGGTCTAACCCTTGGTAAATAATTATTTGATAATAATTATTTACCTGGACCCTTTATCCTCTTTTTCTCCCAAATTAAATAAATATTTCTATTTATTTAATTGTCCATTTTGTCCACTTTCCATCATCTAGCCTAATCCTCTATTATCACCTAATTACCCTCTAGTCGTGTGCACATGGGATAATCAATGATTAACCTTAGATTTGACCCACTCAAGTCCCAATAAGAATCCATAGATTTGACCCACTCAAGTCCCAATAAGAATCCACTTGTCACAACATGTACATAACAAGTGGTACTCAAGGGTATGGCCAAAGCTTTTGTTCCTTGATTTTTTAATTGGCCTAGGTACTTGGGGCATGGGGCAAATCTATCTCTTTTCTATAAACCCAAATTTAAAATTCCCCATGTCCTTGGAAATATGGGACAATCCAAGATTTTCCTTTTTAAAAATTCTCCCAAGGTACTTTGAAGTTTTAGACACTTAAAAATGTCCTAATCATATCGTGCACTGAGATTTTGATTATTAACACCATTTCTCTCCTATCACATCTATTTAATTAAATAATGTCAATTGTTTAATTAAATTCACTATTTTCTCCGATTAATCGGATAATTAATATTATTTGATTAATTCACCACCTTCACACTAATTTTCATCTCATTTGATTAAACAATGCAAATTATTTAATTAAATCTCCTAAATCTTCTCATTTGATTAAATAATGTGAAGTATTTAATTAAATGTCAAATCCCCATTTTGATTAAATGATTTCTAATTGTTTAATTAAAATCCCTAAATTCCCTCCACTTGCACAATTAAATAATTCTTAATTGTTTAATTGGCTATTTCCTCCAATCATTGAAAGAATATTCTCATGGAATATTCCTCCAATTCAAATTCAAATATTTCTCTCCACATGGAAATATCTCCCACATGCTCCTAAAATTAAGGGATTTGTTATTGTCTCAAACAATTTGAGCCCTTGATTACCATTATTGATCCATGTCATTGAGCAATCTCAATCTTTGATTTGATCATTGATCCATGCCATCTTCTCTCCTTCATTTTCATCCATTGATTAGCCAATTTGATCCTAACCATTGATTCATTCCAAAAGTCTATAAATAGTTCTCATTTTACATGGGAATATATTCACGAGCATTCAAGTAACTACACTATACCAAAATTCCTACTCACCATTATCATTTAACATGATTTGTGAATCACCATTGCTACCAATTCATCAACTTTATCAAGCTTTGCATCATTCAACCATGGATTAGGTTCAAGCTGAGCATTCCACATCAATCCAGCACTAATGTTCATTTGAATTGCCTTGTTATTTCATGTTTTAATTGAACACTAATTGATCTTTGTGAACAATCTCATTGGAATATGGCTTAATTAGATCAATTGTCTTGTTTTTTAGTTGATTCTTATGCTATTTGATCTGATTAATCTTCCATATTCACAATAGTACCCCATCAATTCTTCACCATCCACTATCTCCCATGTCCAGTCCAATTCCCACCATTGATTTTCTTACAATCATGGAGCCACCCTTTTCAACTAATCCTCATTTGCCATTTGTCCAATCCTCCTTGCT
>VDFB02369634.1:0-57384 GCA_007258455.2 Sequoia sempervirens | reverse complement strand
GGTTACTTGCGCAATTACATAGCTGGACAGCAGAGAGCTTGAGTGAGGTGGATATACCTCTGTGAGTATTGTTATAACTCTACTCACCACATGACGATACAGATGACGCCCTTCATGGCATTGTATGGGTATGAGGCGCCCAACCTTTTGGATCTGATATTGAGTGATAGCAGAGTGCCGAGTGCAGGAGATATGATGCAGAGTCAGCAGGACATCTTGAGGTCTCTCAGAGACAATATCCAGCGGGCATAGAATCAGCAGAAGCAGTATGCTAATCAGAAGAGGGTTGAGCGTTCCTTTGATGTGGATGATATGGTGTATCTTATGTTGCAGCCGTATCGTCAGTCTACTCTGCGGAAGAGTGGTGTAGAGAAGTTGAAACCTCGTTACTATGGTCCATTCCGTGTTATCAGACGAGTGGGCGAGGTTGCATATGAGTTGGACTTACCGGCCGGATAGCGAGGGTTTCTAGCGTGTTTCGTTTCGCTTCGCTGAAGAAGGCATTAGATTGACATGTGATACCCTCTCGGGATTACGCCACCCTTGATGGCGAAGGAAATTGATATTAGTACCTGAGGCCATCCTCGAGATGAGAGAGAGACACCTTCGGAGGCGGGTGATCAGGGAATATCTGATCAAGTGGAGAGATTTGCCAGTTGAGGATGCTACATGGGAGTCAGAGGAGATTTTACAGCATCCAGAGTTGAGAGTGCTTGAGGACAAGCAATTTCAGGGAGGGCGGACTATGATGTCCCCTTCCTAGTCAGCGCAGCTGGATATATGGTTAGCCTATTATTTCGATCCTCGTAGGCTGACAGATGTGTGCAGAGGATCACTTGAGGCAGTTACCCGGTGTTTAGGAGCATTCCTCTTGCAGTTGTTTCAGGTTGGGCCTTCGCAGAATCCTTCAGTGTGGTTTTTCAGAGACTTGCTATTTTTAGAAAGTCGGACAGGCGGAAGCTGCTATTTTGGGCAGGGCACTTGGTTCAGTTGCTTAGCTCAGAGTCGACCCAGTTCATCAGCGTGATGGTCAGATGGAGAAATAATGGAGTATTTAATGATTTATTAAATAATTAATAATTTGGACTTTATATTAAAGTCACTTTATTAATTTATTTAAATATTAATAATTAATGGTATATTATAAAGTATTTTAATGCTTTATAATAAAGTGAAATATTTGAGATAATGAATAATTATTTATTCATTAGTGGGACGCCATTTATTTATTATTTTTCTCCTAAGTCAAAAAAGGACGAATTTAATCATTTATTAAATGATTATTGAAAAAGGAAGTTGGGGTCGAAATTTTGATAGGGTTATATATACACTGCTAAAGACAAATCGAACTCTTATGTCTTGATTATTCAATTTGTCTTCTTTTTGCTCTGAGCATTGGAGTTTGCAAAACCTAGGGTTTCAGCAGACAATCGATTTTGAAGAACGATACCTCTTCAAGATCTGGCATACTGAAATTGTGAAATACCAGTTGAAGATTGTCGTACTTGGTGACTTCATACAGAGGTTGCAGTTGCACTTACAGGATTGATTCAGGGGGGATTTATCAGAGTTATTCATCAGTTGACAAGGGCGACCTCTCAAAGACTATTCCACAGAGATCTGGCATCTTATTTATTGAGGCCGTACTTCATTAAGAGCTGCTGCTGAGCCGTACATTTCTGTACCAGCAGGGCCATACCACCTTCCTCAGGAAACCACGCCTCCAGTTATCAATTTCTATCATTTGGATTTGGTGCGCCTAGGGTCTACAGAGCTCCAGCATCGATTTTAGAGCCTGAGGATTCATTCTTTGTTTCAGCCGTACATTTCTTTGTTTTCTGGCGCCTGCAAGTCTACAGGTTCTTTCCAAATAAAATATTGTTTTCTCTCATTGTAATTGATTTCATTTGTCATTTGAGTTCTGGAAGTGAATATATGAATGCGTCTTCATCTGGAAATCAATATTGATGCATAGTTATTATTTATTTATTTTTTATGAATTTTTAAAGCCTTCTAGAGCAAAATCACAATTTACTGTTTTATTGCAAAAATCCTCAAAAATACAAAAACAAACAAAATCAGCATATTCCGTCAAGGGTTTGGGTTGAGAGACACCTAGTCTCTTACAACCCATAAACATTATCTCATCCTTATCCATAAAACTTTGAGTATCAACAAGATGAGACCCTTTACCATTGTCAAACTTAAGTTTTTTATCTACCATGTCATGATAAACAAAATCATATAGGGGTAAAGGATTGCTGTTAACATTCATAGAATCTACATTTTCTCCATCATTTTGAATGGTACCTTCATAAATTTCATGCATACCTTCTTTCCACATTGGTTGCCTATCATTAACTGCTGATTCCTAAAGTGTATCAAGCTGAAAACTGTCTTCATCACCTGTCACATCAGCTATCTTATGGCTGCAAACTGCACCTTTATCTGAAAATTGATCCTCAAAATTCAAGAATTCAGATTCTTGATGTGAATTCCAATCTTTGTTAGCATACCAAATCTCTCTAATGTGGGGAGTGCTGAAATCATTATGCAACTATTCATTCTCATGTAGCTCATCAATCCCTTCAACAATTTGTTTGATCTCCATTTTCCTTGTTTCACTATCTTGATCCATGGATGTGGCTACGATAGGAATGGAATTTTCTGCTTTGTATGAAGAAAAATGAGCTATACTTAGCTGTAAGCAGAGGCTTCTCTTTCCTTGTCCTCAGTATACTTGAAAGCCAAATCCCTGTCCATTAGCAATTGCAAGTAATTTGATTTGATCAATTCCAATGCTTCTCTAATAGTATATAATTGATTAAGAGTAACTCCACTTGCAACTCCTTTTTTCCTTTCCTCAATTTGAGTTTCCCAAATGAGCTCTTCAACATATTTGTGAGTATCATCTACCCTTGTTAACACTTGCAACACTTTTTCATCTGTTACAACCAGCTGGTCTTTCAAGTTTTGCAATGCAAGAGGTTTTTGATCAAGCTCATCAATGTCACATGGGCTGCTATACAATAAATTTTCTGTTTTGCTTCCATTTGTAGGAACCATATCATCCTCAATATCATTGTATTCACCAATTGATGCCTTGCAATCCTCATGTGAAAATGTTGGGACAACATTATAAACAAACACATTATCCTCAAAAGTGTTTGTCTCCTTCCCACAAGCCTTATCAAATTCAATCTCTATATAACCAACATAAATTCTTTTACATACCTCACTTGTAGAAGCATCAAGTGATTCTTTTTCCCAATGTCCTTGGTATTATGCAAATCAGTCCTTTGATTTTTTGTCCCTATCTCCTCATTTGCTGATTCCATGAACTTCAGATCAGCAGATTGCTCAATCTCAACACTGTCATGAAGATCAATGTATCCCATTTCGTTGATGGAAATACTTGAAGAACTAACTCCGTTCTCAATCTTTGTAACTTCAAAAACATCATCAACATTTTCAGCCACTTGTATCTCTTTTCTAGCCTCTTCTTCTTTAGACCTATTCACCTTTTTATCCATGCATTGGTGGTTAGGCTCCCAAATTTTCTACATGTGAAACAACGATTTTGTCTTCTTAAGCTCATTCCTGCTGATTTCTTTTTTTCCTATATTGAAAGATTTTTTCCCTTTAGTCGTTGCTCTCTCCTCATCTCCAAATTTATCTATAGCAGTTACATGTGTGATGTGTGACAAGGCGGTCAATCTGATTATGAGATCTACTACCCCTGTGTGGTCTATGCTTCCACCTGAGATCCCTGTAGTCATGAAAAAATATTTCACTCTGAAAATCAGCACTTGATTCTTTCCAATCTTGTAAAATTTGATCCTCAAATTCCTATACCGTCACAACTCTAGAACTCTGATTTGAGCCCTGCAGTCTATAGAATCATTACCTTTCCTATAATTTCTTTCTTGCCCGCTGTTCCCATCAACACATTGGGTCACTAAGGCACTCAAGCGAGCTAAATTTTGCTGTAATTCCCTTTGACCTCTAGCAAAATCATTTAAAATCTCTCTTGTATTTTGTTCCTTATAGTCTTTATGTTCTCTATCACCCATAATTGCTTCCACTCTTCAACACCTGTAAATTGTTCATACACACGTAACCCACCAGGATGGTAGGATACACTGCTTTGATACCAATGTAATGTGCAGCCCTGTTTGCTATAATTTTTATTTGCAATTTCTACCACTTCAATTACTCAGGCATTTCGTCAAACAATTTCATCTATATGTTCTAAGAATGTTTATACATTGTGATGGGTGCATTTATACTTTTAAATTGTTAACATAGATTACTTTCAATTACAACTGATAACACAAGTTTTTAAGCAATTTGTATTAATTTGAATGCATCATACAAAACACACATTGGTGCAACAACTGGAAAGTTTATACAGAATTATATAAATGTTCGTCTGACCTGCATTGCTGACATTGCTTAATATAGACTTTAGAAATTTTGGACAACACATCCTTCTCCATAGTTACAAACAACCCTTAAACTCAACCAGTGGGCCCTCCAACCTTATGCAGTGCTCCTTAGCAAGTGCAACGGCGGTAGTATAGAGCAAGAACTTAATGAATGATATCGGCCTTCATAAAGCTCAACCAACTCAAACTCCACAATTCTTTATTTTGTCTCATATGGTATTTTAATCATATGCAAAGCTTTGTATTCTGATGATTCGCAGCCTGAGCCTTTGTTTGTTTAGTCAGCTACTAAACCACGTCAGCTCCCCTCTTCATGGATGGTGATGATATTATGACCGATTTATATAAACTTGCCACATTAAGCAAGATAGGTTCCACGGATATGATATGCCTCGGATTTTTATTGGTTATCGATTTCTTCAAGCAGCATACACAAATATTGGTTATTGATTTCTATATACATGCCACGTCTCCAAAGGAATATTTGACGCCAAATTAGTCTCTCCTAATATGCCCAGTAATTTGTAAATATTTCCCAACAACAGTGCTTTTGAAGGATTGTGTGCTGGTGCTTTTGAAGGATTGCTTGTTGATTTTTTGGTAGATATTTTACCCTTCACTGCCCTGAAACAGAGAATTAGGTGTAGGATGCCTTAGGCTTTGCCACCAAAATTGTGCACCAATGGAGAAAACAATGGGAAAAGCTTCCTTAAGCATGTTTCTAGGCCTTAAGTCTTCTAAAAAGAGGGGCTTTGAGAGGAGTTTTCCCACCACTTCGCCACCTTGTCACTTTGAAGCCTTCATAGCCTTCGCCATTTCATACTTGTCTTTCCCTCCCGCAGAGGTCATTGATCAGGAACCTCATAAATGTTCTCCTTGGAACAATGTAACTTTGATCACCTTGCAAGATTAGTTTTCCACCATAATACTCGACAAGGAATGGGCAAGCTTTTGCTAACTGACCAGGAAGACCATCACTAACCTTGAGTTGACACACAAATGGCGATAAATTGATGACAAAAATGGATACCAAGTACAAAAAATGAGTGCATGTGTACCAACAAGCCATTTATTGAATAGTTGGCTAGTTAATTCAATTTTGGTTAATACATTCTACCTCTCATATCATTGTATCAAAGTAATATAGCCTTCCATTACAGTTCTACCATGTTGTCTATTGATCGTCTTTTCTTTTTATTTTTTGTCTTATCAATTTGACTGTATTATGAATGAATCTTAAATTGTATCTGCTCAAAATATTAGAATCCTTTTGTTTATTGTCTTATGAGATCAATAATGAGTGAGGGGCAATATATGGAATATAAAATTTGTTAATTTATTCTTTCAAAATTTACAATGCATATTTATGAAAATTATAAATACATAATGGATTTCATTTGATGACCATGCACATACACCTTATGTTTATTCCCTTTCCCATTCTTCCTCTTATTTCCCATGACACATCTGCATAATATTCTATAATTTTAAAGGCATCAGTTATTGTTCAATTGAGTAGGCCTTTTATTCTGTTTTGGAAATGTCAATGCTGAAACATTGATTAATCTTGGTGGTTTTGACATTGTTGTCTGAAAGGAATTACATAAATAAAAGAAATGAAAGAACACTATTTTGATGGAAAATCATTTGGTTTGGTTATCTAATGATTTTTTATTTTCAAGGAAAGAAAGTCGTCTTTTGTTTTTCTAGCGATTACTATTTGATTTCTAAGTTTTTCTAATCCTTTTTTCAGGGAGAAATATTTTTTAGCTTGTGAGGCACTAGAGCAGAAAAGCTTTGCACATTCAACTGTGTTAAAGGAAGAAGATAGGTCATTGGCAGATGATGCTGCCCAAAGTATCATGTCAACACCTACACATCCAACTCATAAAGAGCGAACAAGTATTCATGACTTTGAAATTATCAAGCCAATTAGTAAAGGTGCCTTTGGTAAAGTATTTCTGGCAAGAAAAAGAGCTACAGGCGACTTGTTTGCTATTAAGGTATTATGTAACTTATAATTTGAATTTTAATAAGATTATCATTTTGGGATGTTTATTAAAATTCGTTATAGTTTTTATTTTGATTGATTGCGTTACCCGTTTTTTAGTTTAACTTTTATTGCATAATTAGTATTTTTCATCAAGGACATAGAGCAGGAATTTTCCAAAGATCTGACTTACCTATTAAGGCCTCCACTTATGATTGTTGTAGTGGTAACTATATGTAAGATCCCTCTCCCGGAAGAACTGAATTTTTTTACGATTTTCCCACGTTTCATAATGCAGGCATTTTGTCAAACAGTTATCCTACTACTGTCCTAGATGTGCTCCAGATTGTTTTCAGTTTGTTGCCAAGAGTTATGATAAACATTTATGCAATGCATTCATTTTTATAATCTCTTTCCCAATTTTAATTACAAAATATTGGCAAGAAAGTAAACAACAAATGATATTAATTCTTTCAAACTCAATAGAATTCCTTGCACAAAAATGACAGTGAGGAGGCGAATTTGGCTGACCTTAAATCTGATATAAAAGAAGTCTGCAACAGCACACAGGTATGAACAACAATCTTAAATCTGATATAAATGAAGTCTGCAACAACACACAAGTATGAACAACAACCTAGAGCATAGAACAATAGAAAATATTGTGCTTGCAACTACTCACATATTAAAGATTATGTCTTCACACCCAAACTGGAATGACTCAATGTGATATCCCCTTACGATTTTTTTTCAATTTTTCACAACAGTTTCACCTGTTAATGTTAGATAAACAAGATAATCCAACTGAAAGTAACCCTTCACTTTCTGATCACCCAGTTCCCAGTGAGGGCAAGGTGAGAGCATATGATGGAAAGGGGATCGTTAGATGAAACTGAACTGAAAGCATGAATTACGCTATGTAGATGGCTCAACCGATCAGCTATGAATGCAATGCAACCCGGCCACTTTTTCAGCGGGAGTATAATACAAAGTATTGAAAGTAAAGTGTCTGGGTGGCTAGCTGACCCCTTCCGCTTTTTAGCGGGCAGTACAAGAAAGTAAAATGTTGAAAGTAATAGACATTGAGGCCTGTCTCTTCCACTAAAAGTGGGGATACAAAAGTAAATTGCAGAAGTAAAATGACTGAATCAGTACTATTGATAACAACCTTACAATATGAAGTAATCTGCAAGTTACAATGAATATTAGATGTCCAAAACACTCCAAAATGATAAGAGATGCTCTCCACAACTAAGCAAGGTAATCTACTATGGAAAAACAAGCCAAAAACCGAACTTTTAACAATCTGATATGAAATTGCAATGTATAGAAAGCTCAGACCAGCAAGCTCCAAACTCAATGAAATGCTCACAACTTCACAAGGACACCTCCGAATGACATGAGACCAAGTGCAATCAGTTCCTTGAAGGTAGGTGACCAAGCTCAAGCCACAAAACATGAACAAACTACCCAGAAATATTAAGCACGCTTCCCAATGCACTAAAAGACAAGGGCGACCAGCATATAAAATCAGCCCCACCATATTAAAATTTGAAAACTTGTAGAAAGGGGTGCCCAAGGTAGAAGAAAGCATTGGAAGAATACCTAGAATCACCAAAAAGTCACTCAAGGAGATACAAGCCAAAACGTGCTACAACTAGCACCAAACCAGCAACACAGAAAACTGAGAAAACACACCAAAAACTTCAGAAAACATCAAAAGTAGCCATCTCCAATATGCTCAATCTGCTCTTCAGTGTAAAGAACAGTCACAAACTTAGCTAAGTGCTATCTTGCAAGCACGAAACTAAGGGCGCTAGGAGGTATGCATTCCTCGAAGCAAAGTCTGTAGAAATTTCAACAACACTTTGTTATAATTTTCAATGGATATCCTCGAATGAAGCCCAACACTCTTATTTATAACTTCTCCGCAAATTCAATTGTCTTTCTCTCCAATTAGGGTGCCCAAACTAACATTCACTTTCACCTTAATTCATTTGCATTTGAGTTTCATTAACCTCCTTGCCAAGTCATGCCAAAAAGAGAGAAATATAACTTTATTTAAAATGCAAATAAACATGAGTTAGGCGTCCCAAATAGCTAAGTGAAATACATTAATAAAAATTACTTATTTCTCCATCTAGGCGTCCACCATGCCTTAGCAATATTTCACTTAAAATATAAACTCAACTAAAATACTGAATCTACCAAAATGAGCTCCAAGAGTGTGGGAGACCAAATTGCTCAAACTGACTTGCTTGATATAGCCTCTGCACTGAACTGTTAAAACCCTGCCAAAAATAGCACTGTTAAAAATAACACTTACTATAAATAACATACTGCTAAAAATAGTAAGTGACTTCAAATGCATTTTAACCACATTTTGAGTAGCCGTCGTAACTTACTAAAAATAGTAAGTCCGAAAAAGTAACTTGATGCAAATGCATGTCATACCATTGCGAAGCTCTTTGAAAACCCATAAAGAATCCAGAATATTTCACTTAAAATATAAAATCAACCAAAATACTGAATCTACCAAAATGAGCTCCAAGAGTGTGGGAGACCAAACTGCTCAAACTGACCTGCTTAATATAGCCTCTGCACTGAACTGTTGAAATGCTGCCAGAAATAACACTGTTAAAAATAACACTTACTATAAATAACATATTGCTAAAAATAGTAAGTGACTTCAAATGCATTTTAACCACATTCTGAGTAGCCGTCGTAACTTACTAAAAATAGTAAGTCCGGAAAAGTAACTTGATGCAAATGCATGTCATACCACTGCGAAGCTCTTTGAAAACCCATAAAGAATCCAGAATTCAAACTGCGAAACTCCAACATGCAAATCCCCAAAATGCCAAAACATCCTCGTAGAAAATAGAAAACCCTAATTTTTGCCTCTGACTAGCCTACAGGCCTCTGGGATAGGCTAACGACCAACTAGAGTGATCATTGTTGAGAAGGGGACATTACACTCAATCCCTTCCACCTTGAATCTCTTGTGTATTGAAGCTACAATGTCCCTTGGTAGGGAATGGAAAGACTTGGCAAAGAGATACACCCAATTCGGAATGCTAAAGACAACTCACAAGAGCAGAAATGAAATCCATGAGTCATGCACTGAAGTTGTCACTTCAAATAAACAATGTAATTGCTGATATGTAATGCCAAAACCCTGATTAGTTGTAAGTAAAGATATCAAAATATCATCACCAGAAACTCCAAACCTTCCATTGGAATTTTTCTCCAAAGGAGACTTCACAAATCTCCTCAAATCGAACAATCAATCATTGAAGTGCAGATGCAAATTTTGAGTGAATCCACCAATCACTAGCTAAGGAGGAATCTTTCACCACCGAAACTAATCTTCCCCAAAGGTCTCTAGAGGTTGAGATGAACCAGGTTCAATTTTCAGAACCACAAAGGTTTCAATCAAAGAAATGAAACAAACTGAACATATCAAATGAGTTCTCAATTCCCCTTTTTATAAGCTTTTTAGGGAACTTTCTAGAAACTCCTTTTTAAAATCACTTTATTAATTTATTAAACTTTTTAACTCCAAAGAGTGATTTATTTTATTTTAAAACATTTCCCAGCGTCGGAAGTCACTTTTCAGCATCCCAACATTTAAAACTTTTCATCCCGATTCCAACGAGCTATAACACTAAGGTGCCCCCTTAAAATTTTAATTAAAATAACAACCTTAAAGAAATTAATTTAATATAGCTCATTAATACATCCAAATTACAAAAACGGTCGAAACGCATCGGAATTGAAAATTGATTGTGTAGGATTGATCCTCAATGATGAATGGACCTGACCAGGTGACTTACTATAAATAGATGCTCCCTCCAAGAATCTTGGAGCCCAAATCGAAAGCTGGAAAAAACATCCGAAAGCATCATGAACTCCTCTAAACCATCTGAGCTCATTGGTAACATCAAATTACCCCTTTGATTAGGCTAACACAAGCCCAAAAAGTCATCTCCAACTGCAAAGCTGTCATGTCCCCTTCTCAGTGACATCTCTCAGAGCACAGGATTAGCCTATCATACGACCCTCATAGGCTGATAGACTGGATAGAGGGTCACGTTGGAGCTTGGCTCAGCTTCAGTTGGCATAGTTTGATCAATTGGCTTTCGTTCAGGCTCATTCGGAGACTTTTTGCAGAAGTTGCTATTTTTAGCAGTTCTTGGCAGTCGGCGTGGGACCCCTGCTATTTTTAGCAGTATGGATTTGGCAGTGTTCAGAATCACTTCAGTGTTCGTCAGCTTCAGATGGATCAGTCATCGGATGAATAACGAGAGAGATATTAATATTTAATTGTATTAATTAAATATTAATTATTTGAAGATTATAATATAAAGTTATAATATTAAATTATAACTTAAGTGATTCTGTTTGAGGGGGTCGCCATCATCAGAGAGGGGGCCAATTTGGCAATTAAATTTATGATTTAATATTTGAGCTGAGACTATGGAAATAATAAAAGAATTAAAAGTTCGAATTTTAATATTCCCTATTATTAAGGAAATCGCACTCTTCAATGAATAAAGGGTTTTGCCTCGGGAAGTGTGCCATTATGTGATTATTGAGTTTGAAAATTGATCAACTTTGATCTGAGCAAGAAGCTTTAGGGTTTCAAGTTCGAATTCCTTGGGGAACGAGCCATCTCCATTGGAAGCAGTTCAGAGGGTGTGAAATAACACCTGATTTATTGCCATTCAGAGATTTCTTCATCCAGGGGAGATCACAGAGCTTCAGAGATTAATTATCTTCAGAGTTTTTATCAGGGTTTCATCCAGAGGTCTTCTATTCATCAAGGCGCCTATTCTTTGATATTCTAGAGACATAAAAGGGAGCCGTACTGTTATTAAATGTGTTGCTGCTGTCAGCCGTACTTGTACAGCAGGGCCGTACCATCTCCTTGAGCCGTACTTCTTCTCTCCAGAGAAACGCCTTCTCTTTGGGCATTGGAACACCATTTCATAAGGCGCAGACACCTGAGAGACCATTCGCCATCATCCAGCAGGAGGAGTAAGCAATATTTTATTGGGAGGCGTGCCTAATCTTCCTCTTTTGGCGTCTCAACCAGCAAACCAGGTTTTCAATAAAAATTGTTATTTTATTATTGCATGCTATCAGATCTTTATTGTATTGATTCCAGTTGAACAATAAAAGATGCGCCTTCAGTAGAACTTGTATTTCCTATCTATATTGGCCGTTAAGCATTTATTTGAATTTATCATCTATTTTATGCAAAATCGCATTATTCTTTATTACATGCAAAAACCCCAAAACGTCAAAAAATTCAAAAACTTCAGAAAAAACAAACAAACAGTCAGATTTGAGAAACAGAGGAAACTAGGGTTTCTACAGCAAGAGAACTCGAAAATGGGGACATTACACTATACATTCTCATGAAAAGACATAAATATTTAATTGTGTAATTCATCTTTTGCCTATTTGTAAAATTCCATAACCTAAGCATGCATAGATCCTAATACACGCACATTAAAATGGTTTAATAGATAAAGAGAAATGGTGCAACACCTGAAATATTAAGAAGAAAAGTTCTCATAGATTCTCACTATTTGTATGTGCATTGTACTTAACAATAGATGCCAGTTTTAATGATAATTAATGACTAAATTTCAATTTTGATCTTTTATAAAGATCCATTAGATAGGAAAGAAACAAAGACAAAAAGAAAGAAAGAAATTATATTAATGTCTGCAAGTCACCAAAATCAGTTAATGGGACTCAAAAGTTCATTCAATGATAGGAAATTTCTAGGGTTAAAAGGGCCATAGTTTCTGAAAAGTAAGTAATTACTAAAATATGATTAGAGGGAGTAAATCTTAAATTGGTAAACCCATTTAGTACTTGATGGAAGGACTGTTAATAAAGGCCTACTAATGAACTGTTTGCTCTTTAGGTATTATGATTGGATATTCATAAGTCTACCTTCTTAATGTTCCATAAAATTGGTTATATGTTTTGTATTTGACTGATAGTGCTATCAGTTTGTTAGTTTAATTTTATATTCTCTTATTATTCTGTTTTAAGCAGGACTTAATGCAATAATTGTCCAAAGCAAGCTTGTAATAGTTTTGGTGGTAACTAAACAAATATTCTTATGAATATGCTGTGTTTAATTGCCTACTTAATATTGTGCCTATTTTTAGAAGTTCACAAGTTATATATACTTAGCATATAATACGCGCACGCTAGTATGTATTCTTAGATAAGGGGTAAGGGGATATAGTGCAACAACCTCAAATATTAAGAAAAAAGGTTTAGTCAATTCTCAATATTCATATGTTAATTCTACTTAGTATTATAGATTGGGTTTTGGGTGATAGCTAATGGCTAACTTGCAGAGTTGATATGAAAGAAAGAAAGAAAGAAATAATTTATATTAATGCCCACAAGTGAAGAGAGTTAGTCAATGAGACTCAAAAGTATATTCAATTATGATAAAACTGTGCTAGGGTAAAAGAGACCTACACTCAAAAAGTAATAAATCTTAAAAAATGACTAGAGTGTGTGAATCTTAAATGGTTAAACCTGACTGTCTCTGACTTTCAGGGACCAGGGGATGCAGTTTTGAGGACAGCACAAATTTGTTTGAATTTTGGGATGGCAGAGGGTTAGTATTAACATTGTAAAAAATATAATATTTGAATTTTAAAATATAATAATAAAAATAAAATTAAACTAAACAAACTAAAAGAAACTGAATATGATGTAATGAACATGCATTGACATTCCATTGATCCAATAATCCACCAGATAAACATAATAGGTATTTCATTTCATCAATTAAAGTTACAAACTGTGAACTTCAAAGTCAGAATCAGAGATAAGAATCACAAGTACAAACATCAAGTTATCAAAGCAAGAAATGCATAGCTAGAATGAGCAACAAGCTTTAAAATTGGAGTCATCTGATGGAAATTTGAAAAACTGTTCCTCATCACTAGAATCCCTAGACTCAATTGCCTCCTGCAGTGAGACCCCAATCAACCTTTGCTACACTTCCTAGTCCTCATTAATCTGCCTCGGCCCCTTGAGCTCCACATTCCTCCATATTGGTGGGCTCTCCTTGTGCAAGTTCTTGCACGATCAATGAGATGCAAGAAATTGTATATTCCTCTCTTAGATGTAAGTTTATTCCTCTTAATGGATTGGATAAAGCTCTATATTGAGTCTTGATCATTTCATTTCATCAATAGAGGAACTGGACACCTATAAGATGAGTTAAATGGCAAATGTATGCAACAACCTTGAAGGCCCACATAGTTGCCACCGACTAATTGCCTTGTCCCATGACAAAGTGTGTTTTTCTATGTTTGCTAAACTCTTGTAGCCATTGAGTTTGTTAAATCTAATCCACTAATCTTTAATTAATGAAGTTTCTTGCACACTATACATTTTCTTGAGGGCCTTAACAAAAAACAATTCTGACCTCCTCTTCATTAGTGCAAACAACTCTACCAGGCCTCCCCACATACCATTTTGGACTTGTTGCAGATGTGACAATATGTAAAGGGGTGTTCAACCTCTTACATCTCTGTTGAATGATAGGA
Source organism: Sequoia sempervirens (assembly GCA_007258455.2). Lineage (NCBI taxonomy): Eukaryota > Viridiplantae > Streptophyta > Pinopsida > Cupressales > Cupressaceae > Sequoia > Sequoia sempervirens. The sequence goes on along the minus strand of VDFB02369634.1, from coordinate 43,351 downwards.
TGAATGTGCTCATGATAGAGCTGTAGGGTGGGGTCTCTCACATGAATATCGGCCTTCATGTTGTGAATCATGCTATCTATGAACCCTTAGATCTGTACTATTGAAATCCTCATATTTGATGATGGTGAAAACAAGAGATGCATCTCTGATCACATATATTGTATCACTGACCAACAAAACGCATCATTTACCAGCAAAATGCATCATTGATCACCACCTCCACCCCTTTTCCTTGCTTTGTCTTGGACTCCCCCCACCTAGTCCGCTCTTGGGTCACGATTCCTTAGTTGTAAAGGCATTTGCAACTCAAGCATCCTTTCTAATACAATAAAGTAAACACAAATTGGTCTCTATTAGTTTGAGGAATTCAATCCTTGAAAAGAGTCAAAATTGCACCAACGTGTTGTAGTGGTTGCAAATGAATATCTACATTTCCATTGCATCTACCATGGTAATTTTTAATCCACTCAATTTTCCAATGTGCTTGAGAGCATTGTTTATGGCATGCACACAAGGAGTCCAATAGATTTACTTGTAAGTTAAATAACTATTTTTCCAAAATTAAGTTTCTCAATTTGATCTCACTATGAGGTACATAAGATGTATCTACTTTTCTTGCCTTTGTCATACCCTCCTTGTAGTAAGGAGGTTGGACAACTTGAAATAGAGTACCATTGGCAAAACAGAATTTGTTAGTGAACTCATCCACCACCTCTCTAGGCCTACACATGGGACATATCAATGATCAGTTAGAAGTTGACCCTGAACCTGCAGACTTTCATTTCCTGCTTGGTTCCACTTTACATATCTCAAAACTCATGTGTAGAAACCTTGGAGGTAGCAGTAGATGGTATGGCTATGTCCCCATTGTACAATATGTTCATCTTTTCTCTTTCCTCAAGCATTAGTATAGTGCACAGCTCAATCCCTTTGTCAGCTATATTTAGAAGGCGTGCATTAACTCTTGTAGGGCTGGTCTTCCTTTTAAGGCCACAAGTTGTTGCATTTCCAATTTCACTCTTTTAAAAATGTGTTTGGCTTATGTTAAATGTCACTACAAACTAGTGCAAAGGGTTTCGTTTGTTGAATGGATTCCTGGCATATTTTGCCATCATCTTTTAAAGGCAATCATATTGCTAAGTACTGCTAACTAAAATTTCTGTATGGGGGGATTTGGCTGGGCTGACCTCTTTCCTCTGCATCTCCCTTGCTTTCATCACCCAATTCCAAATTCTAATTGTCACTCAAGTAACTCATCATCACCTTGGAAAGAGATACATAAAAAAACAACAATATAAATAAGAAAGCAGCTGTTTTCCTGTTTTTAGCAAATTGCATGTTCAAAATAAGTGTCAATGTTTTATAGGATTTTTATGGCATTGTAAGTGCAACAAAAGAAAACAACAAATTTTTTACACATTTTAACACATTGCAAGTGCAGGGAAAAGCAGCAATATTTTAAAGAGAAAGTAGAACAAATTTTAATACTAAAGCATAAAAAACAGAAGTTTTTTGAAGTGAAAAAAAGACAACATTTCAGCATTTTCTTCAATTACAAGACAATAAAAATTTAGAAATAATAATCTTTATATTTGCTTTAAAAAAAAGATGTGTTCTAATATTTTGTATGATACCCCGTGAATAATGGATTGTCTTGTAAAAATGCTCCCTTCCTTCTTCCTCACTTTTCCTTTTCTTGAAATGTAAAACTGATCCATTAAACATTGGGTTATAACTTATAACCCCAATGGAACATCACGTATGGATTCCTAGATGAACTTTTCCACACAACTCTCAACAGATACTCTTGAAAGAATTAAATCAAATGCAGCAGTATGAAATTTAAATAACAAGAAGGGAAACAACAATTAACACAGCACATTTTTCACAAGAAACAGATCACATGACACAAAGATTCATTTGGAGAAAACCCAAAATAATTAAAAACTCTAGGAAGGGTATTCATCAGCATCCCATCACTAAATTGCGTAAAGACATCGAGTATAATGCCATTTCAATTGTCTTTTGTAGCAGTATGATGGAATCTTCACACACTTTTGCCTACATTTTGCTCTTGCAGTAGCAGTAGTCGGTTGTAGTTGTAGTCAGTCATAGTCAGCCGTAGCAGTAGTTGGTCGTAGTTGTATTTAAATAAAACTATAGTCAAATAGCAAATAATTCATACACTTGATGTCACATGTTTTGGGAAACTAAGTCCCAATTAGTTATTGGGTTGTTACGAAGTGTCGCGATGGTTGGTTTCTCAACCATTGCCTGTGACTATATGTACTTGGGTTTATTGTAATCGGCACAAAACTATGCTATTCTGTTGATGACATTATGCTATTGTACTTGCTATTAATTGATGAATAAATGCAAACCTTATTTTGTGCACTATGTGTTCGTGAATGATTTCTATACATGCTCTATGTTCTGTAAGTTTCATCCATTTACTCTCGTAGTACGTTGAAGTTATCTGAGCGAGTAAACATTCCAAACACAATAACTCTACACATACCTTCTCTTTGATTGAATCATCAATGAGAGGCACTTTCCTGAGCCAATTGAAACTCTAGAATGACTCAATGTTTATTGTTTATCCTTTCTTTGGTGGCACAACACAAGGGGAAAGATGGATGGTTGAATTGGAATGGGAACAATTGCACATTTTCAACTGCCCACTCATCTGAATTGTGACCTAGACAACCATCCTCTCAAGCCCAACAACTACCAACAAGGATTAGAAATGTCTCCCACCATAGGAAATGTTAATAGTCATGGCCTCCAATAGTTGAACATTCTGCCAACCTACATAACTGTTCTTTGCCCTAAAATGATCCCATGTGCACATACAAAATGCAGCTAGGCAAGTCAACTAGCCACCAATAAGAGACAAAACAATCTCATTGAAGACCAACTTTAATGTCCTCCAACATGTAGAACTCATCAAAATTGATTTGCACCAATCATATGAATGAATAATTGGCTCGAAGATTCCATGATGTTGTTTGGAACCACTACCAAGATGCCATCAAACTCAAACTCCAACCGCATGTTCACTATTCACATTTCTAGCATTCAAAACATTGTTGAAAGCAATATAGATCTCTTAAACAAAATGAACTCAACAAAAGATGATTTTTATATGACTTGTAGCATGTTATTAATTCAACTACAGCAGTGCTAAAGAGATTGTCATTTTCTACAAGTGAACTAACAACAATACAAAATACTCTTCGAGTCACCACAAGTGACCTTCTCTTTGCTGCAACTGCCCCACGGTAGAACCAACCTAATCCAAACATCCAAATTAATTTGCCGATGAAAATGCAATGGATTTGGGTTAACTATGTTTGGTTTTTTGCTGTTTAAAACAGCTGCAGGACATGGGATAGTTGAGGAATCTTGGAGATGTTAAGTTGTCCCTGTGACATTAAAGAATGAGGGCATGTCCCTGTTTTCCTCTGTTTTTGGGATGACGTGAGGATGGGTAAAAACCTCTAGGAACTCATTCCTGTGTTATGCTATAATATGTAGCAATAATAAGCAGAGCACAGAAGATTGAAATAATTGAATCAATCTTATTTACATGAAGAAATGTTTAAAAAGGATACAAGGCGAATGCATGTAGAGACTAAAAAAAGCAAACTACAGAACAAGGCGAATGCATGAGAATCTACAGAAGAACATTGGTCATGCATGGGCTAAAGATAGCAAAGACGTCATGCAAGACAGAGGTGTTACAATTGAGCATTAAAATAAATTACTCAAATAATTTTAATATAATATACCCAATGAATATGATTTAAATACAATTACAAACAATTATGTGATTGGATGACCCTTCAATGAAATAGAACAAAGAGCTGGTAAGTAAAAAGCTGGAAACTGATGCTGTTGCACATCTATAGCAGAGCTTCCCTCATGGGCTGATCAGCTAGCTTCTCTCTTTTCTCACTTTTTCTCTTCTTAAACCTCTTACAGACAATTAGAGAGCAAGAGATGATCAAGGGAATGAGCTCCTAGATGCTCACGAAATGTTAAGATTCATTTTGCAGAGGACCTGACATTGACTACAAAGTTATTACAATAGATAATAGATCATAGTGCACACTATTCAATCTTCAAAAATATTTTGTATATCTTGAAACGAATGAGTTAGCACAATATAGAATTTTGGTTTATGGGTTCAAGCAATAGTCTTGGTTGGTCAATTGCTTATGGAATCTCATGGTTGTTTTGTCATTAAGTGGAGAACATTTAGGCAATTTGTCTTTACAATCCAGTTATTTCTAGATTCTGGCTTTGTGCTTTGACAAAGGATGAAAAATATGAGGATAAACTCTAGTTACAAATTTAACTTATCTAGTGATGATATGGTCAGTGATTCCTGGGTTGTGAAAGGCTAGCAATATGTGTTCTGATTCCATACAATCCATGTTCTTGCTTCAGGTTTGTGAAAAAGTAACTTAAATGAATGAAAGAAACTATGTTGGGGCAAGATTGCGAGTGGTTTAACATCATGTTGTTATACTTTGAATTTGTAATAGTTTTCATTCTTTTTTTCTTTCTATCCTGCAGGTCCTGAGAAAAGTGGACATGATTAGAAAAAATGCAGTGGAAAATATATTGGCTGAACGCAACATTCTTATTGCAGTGCGGAATCCTTTTGTGGTAAGTTTCTATTTCTGTTTTGTCAAGGAGCAGGCAATAGTGTTGATCCTCTTTTTGCAGTTGTTTAGTTGGATTCATATGTGCCATATCAAAGATTGCATTGTTGTTTGTTTCCAGTTATTCTTGTAGTTGAAAATGCATGCCGTACCTTTGCATTCTGTTTATAAGATAGTGTGCTTTGCACATTTTGCAATTTTTTTATGTTTTGTACTCCTTCATTATCACATAATAATAACAAGGCTTTGTGTATTGCTTCCCCAGCTTTTGTATTTAGTAGCCTTTGTAGCTTGTGCAATACCTTTAGATTATGAAGTAAAAGAAATTTGGTACACGCTACACAGAGAACCATATATCTTGTACAGGACTTTTGTTATATATCTGACCCTGACATTTGGTGACACCTTGTAATCTTGGAGGACATTGCAGTTGAAGCTCCAGAAAATGTGTCCAATCTGAGATAATGAACTTTGTATAGTGAAGTAAATTTAATTCTGTGCTGCAAAATGTATGCAGATATTTTAAATAAAATATTTTGATGTATCATTTCTCACTGAAAATATGACGCTTTCTCTGATCCTTATACTGCATTGATATTTTTGAGCATTGTCTCTTTGCATTTTTTTTGAAAACTGTATTTAATAATCTGGAAAATCATAAGTTGTGCACCCCTATATGGGTGCTGAAAAAAGACTTTTACACAAGGGTGGATGGAAAGATTGATTTAGAAAACATGGAAGGATTTAAATTCTGATGCAGATGAAATAGTTTTTAGTTTTACTACTTTTTAGTTCTAGTTATCCATGTTCTTTTATGATAGGTTTCCATTCTGTGATGATTGATAAGAGTGCATATCGTGAACCTAAATTGTATGAGCAAGTCTGTTAATGAGTAAATATCAAAATTAATACTAGAAATTTTCCTTTTCACTGGAACTTTTTGATGAGTTCTTTTTCAATGGAAAACCTGCAGCTTGCTTCATTTGATCATTGTATCACATTGACAATTATGATTGTTATTTGTTTTCAAGCATGTTGTTTTAATCCCCTACACAATAAATTGTAGAACTGTAGTTCTGCACCGGTATGGAAGAAAGTGTTGAAAGCATGTATAAGGACACATAACAAACATATGTACAAAAACAACTGAAGGATGTAACTACTATTTCTTGCAAAATATTTTGTAGTTCTCATTCTGGTAACCTATGTGAATGCATTTGAAGATATCTGCACACATCAATCTCTGAATAGTGTCCATGAGGTGCTTTCTGTGATTTGAATGCCATTGACACTAATATTGCGGTTATTGTAGGTACGGTTTTTCTATTCTTTTACCTGCAGAGACAACCTCTATTTAGTGATGGAATATTTGAATGGAGGAGATTTATACTCTTTACTTAGAAATGTGGGTTGCTTGGATGAGGATGTTGTTCGTATATACATTGCTGAACTGGTGAGTTATTTTTAGCTTTTAAAATGAAATTTGGGTATGTATGTGATTCACTTCATAACTTGCCATGACTCATAAGTTTGTTCTAAATGCAAAAACAAAATAAACTTCTTTTATGACTGCTCTGTTGACTTACAGGTTTTGGCACTAGAGTACTTACATTCTTTGGGGATAGTGCACCGCGATCTTAAGCCCGATAACATACTGATTGCTCATGATGGTCACATCAAGGTGCACCCATTAGATTGACTGAAAATTTTACCTTTTTCAATCCCTTAAAAGTTGTAGAATTGAAAGTCTGTGTTTACTATAACTAAATGAACTTGGGTTGCCAGGGCATATTTTCACTGGCTAACCAAACTATCAAAGTATTTTAAGTTCTTCCTTATCTGTAACCTAATGTGCCAAGAATACTTCTGAGTTTTGAAAACCATCCAGAGGGACATGCATGGTACATGATACATAATGTTTGAAAACGGTTATGTACAGCAATCGCAATAAACTTTATTTTACTGTTGATAAGCACCTCATTTCCCTAGGAATGTGCATGTCAATCAGTCTAAGAATAGTTTTCTTTGTTGATGTATGGAAAAAGACTAGTACTTACTAATTTAATACTGATCAGGGATTGCCAAGGCAACCATACTTGATCATCCCATCTGCATTTATTCTAGAGATGCATTTATATTAAATAATGCTATAAATATAATTTAGCAACAATATGTTCTGGTCTGTATATAGTTTTGTATGTCAATCTGTTGATTTTTCTTCTACAATTCTATGTACTTAATAGTAGTTTATTTGTGTAAAACCTGTAGCATGGAAGGATCCTTTTGCTTTTAGTATAACTGCCATGGAGATTTTGTGCTTTAAGAAAAGATGGGATTCTAAGGATGGGGAGGTTTCATGGATAACTTGAGGGATAACACTGATCTGTAAACTACGATGGAAATTCCATCTATAGTTCATGAACTATGGAATAGCATAGAGGAGAGCAAAGACTGGAATTATCTAAGCACAACTGTAATAGGAGTTGCAAGTAAATGAGAGCACAAATGTCACCATAAGAACTGGACACAGATTTACCCTAGAGCAGCCCATGTGGGTGAAAAATCTAGCAAGCATGAACAAACACTCACTTAAAGCTTCAATCCAATGGCAACTTACAAGCATGCATCTCACTCCAACTCAACTCCTATGACCCGTCGTAGTAAACTTACAACCCCACTGCATTGCTACCTGCTCAACACAGCCACAAAGGAACTCAAATAAATGCTTACAATGCTACTCTAACTTATTATATGCCTCTTTCCGTATAATAATCCCCAATTCAGGTCTACAATGATTTCTTATAGCATTACAACAAGGATTGAAGATGAAATGATAGAGAAAACTAAAGAGATTGAGGAAATTGGAATGCTATTGGTTGTTTCCCTGAGAACAATTGAAATTGCTGCTTATCAGCACAATGCAACTATTGGGGTGGTTCAGAGACTGCTAACTACTAGAAACCAATGGTTTTGTTTAAAAGACAAAAAAATTTAGTGTTAGCATTTTAATTTGCATCTTTTAATACAACACAAAATGGAATAGCTGTGCAGTAGAATTGTTTTTTGAATTAGAAGGGTAAGCTCCTTGTGAAATAAAAACTAACCTACTATAAGCAATATGTACTTGCTTATTTACGATGTTTTATGGGGATTTTACATTCAGGCTGAATAAACTTTCAATTTGTATCTTTTTGGGTTTACCTAGTGTAAAAGGTGTGAATGGTAAAAGCATTCTTTCTATTAACATGAAAAAGAAAGATTACAATATAAAGAAACTACAAAAGACTATAGTCATTTAATGAACTAACCAACTCTACCTACCTGATACTGTAGAAACAGTATATAAAACTAAACTAAACTAATAATATAATATTGACCATTAATACATAGGAATATAATATTTTAACACCCTCCCTTAATGGTCAACCTATCAACTACACCGAGTTGCCCCTTGAATTTGACAAACTTATCCGGGCTCAGAGACTTGGTGAGAATGTTTGCAGTCTGATCCGCTGTCGAAACATACTGGAGCTGAACTGATCTGTCTTCTACCAACTTGCGAATGTAGTGACAATGAAGCTCGACATGCTTGGTACATTCATGGAAGACTGGATTTTTGGCCAGTTTGAGCACCTCTAAACCCTGTGAGTGTGTGCATTCATTCCATCTCTAAACCATCTTGACTTCCGGAATCGGCCGCAGCAAGTTATATAAATATCTTAACTTCAAAAGCATCTTGGACATTGCCTCGTTGCCAGTCAGGCGTCCATAGCCCCGACGAGGTTGTCGTTACAATTCTCACGAATATTGCTCCACTGCCGGCCGGGCGTCCATAGCCCCGGTGGAGTTACTCATATGTTCCCAAAACCAATATTTCATAATATTTCTTTCATTTTTCCTTTTCTTTGTTTTTCAGATATTTCTTTTAAGCACATTTTCTCTTTTCTTTTGTTTTTTTGTCAATTCCATAATTGGCTGGCAGGCAATGAAGCCTCCAATGGGTTTGAGAATTGTAGTGGCGCTGAAGCAAGACGTAAGATTTTCACCTGCCAAGACCTTTCCCAAGAAACCAAAATGACTCAGAGTGGAGATAGGTAGGGTATTTGAGATCTTTAGACTCATGTGTTAAGACACAACAACGAGTTAACCTCCCGAGACGAGCTCAATCGAAACTGGATGATGACAAGAGGAAAACAACCTTGGCTTTTCAAAATTTACACAAATTCCGATGGAAAGAAACCACGTTGTGAAAATAAAACCATCATCACCCCATCGCCATGGGAAACCCTAAAATCCTTGCCCATTCCAAACCAAAACCACTTGAGTGGACAACTCAAGGGAAGAACGCCAAACCAAAAACCCAAAGGGCAACAAACCAAAAACCAAAATGGAACACACCGAAAAGCAAACAAAAAAAGCAAACGGGAAAGCAAACCTAATCTAACTATGTTACAGGGTGGGATCTCGGAGAGAACCTAGGATTGGAAATAATGCTTGAGGAATTGCCCGTTGACGGGCAACGAGACATCCTCTCTTGTCAGTGTACGTAGCCTAAATGCATTATCTCTGAGGATTTCAGAAATCTGATATGGGCCCAGCCACAATTTATTGAACTTGTTGTGATTTCCTTTCTTCTCGCGGGCCTTGTCCCAGTATAAGACCAAAATGAAATCTGGAAAGACTTGATCCTCGCTTGTTTGTCGAACCATCTTTTCACAACTCCTTGGTGTCTTGCCAGATTCTCTAATGCTTCATCTCTTTTCTCCTCTAAGTGCATCAACTGAGACAGTCTTGTCTGAATTTGATATTCTCCTTCAAGATACTCTTGAATGAATTGGAGAGTTGGGATTCTCAGCTGAACTGGAACGACAGGATCCTGTCCGTAAACCAAATGATAGGGAGATGTTCCCAGTGAACTCTTTGTCCTAATCCTGTCTGCCCATAGAGCAAACTTCAGCTATGTGTGCCAATCTTTAGGATTCTTAACTAGTAGCTTCTTGATAGCATTCTTGATAGCATTCAGTAAATTCTTATTTGTGGACTCTGCAAGTCCATTCCCCTGTGGATAATAGTTGGAAGAAAACTTCAATGTGGTCCCGTATTCAAACGCCCAATTGGAAAACTTCAATGACGAGAAGGCTGAACCGTTGTCGCATACTATGGCGTGGGGGCATCCAAATCTTGTGACAATATTTTCCTTAAGAAACCTGATTACCACGTCTGTCGTGCATTGCTTCAAGGCTTGGGCTTTTGTCCATTTGGTGCAGTAATCTGTTGCTGTCAGGATGTACCTATGCTGACCTAAAGACGGCAGATTGATCATTCCAATGAAATCTAATCCCCATTTTGCAAAAGGCCTAACCTCAATCACTGGTTGCAAGGGCATAGCTGGATGCTTCCCTCTATTTGCTGCTGTCTGACATACATGACAAGCCTTCACATGCTCATATGCATCTTTGAAGAGCGTGGGCCAATAATATCCGGCCCTCAGAATTTGATGAGCCGTGGCTAGACTACCTCCGTTTCTAGTTCCAAACTTTTCATGAAAATGCTCCATCAATTGTTTAGCTTCTTGTTTTCCTATGCATCTCAAATAAATTCCTTCATAATTTCTTCTATAAAGAATTGACCCTTGGAGCATGAATCTTTGACTTTTCATCCTCAGAGCCCTCCGTTGGACTGGATTCAGGTGGCGGGGGCATCTGTGATTCAGCAAGTAGTAAACTGTGTCGTCATACCACTCCCCAGGAGATACTTCTTCCAACACGTATGTTTGCTGTACTAACTCTGGACCAGTCATTGCAATCTTCTGAGCCAAAGCCTGTCCTCAGACCAATTTCATAGGCTATATCTCTATATCATATTCTTGCAAAGTGGCGACCCACTTGCCTCTTCTTTCTCCTAACTCGTTTTGCATCAGCAAATTTTTCACTGTGGCATCTGGAACAATTGCATGAACCTTGCTTCTCAAGATATAGTGTCTAAATTTCTTAACTGCCTTCACCAAAGCATAGGCTTGCTTTTCAATACTGGGGTATCTTAATTCTACCTCCTTTAGAGGTGCACTCATAAAAGCAATCGGGTGTTCATCCTTTTCTTCTGTTCTTTGTGTTAAAACTGCTGCACATGTATGCTCTGAGGCGAATGAATACAAATAGAAAGGCTTGGTGTAATCCAGACTGACCAGCACTGGAGCATCCACTATTGCTTGTTTGATCTCGTCAAAAGCTTTCTTAGTCTTTGGAGTCCACTCAACCTTCGCATTTTTCTTCAGCATCTCATTTAGTGGCCTCATGATTTCGGCGAACCCAGTGATAAACTTTCTAACAAAATTGATCTTGCCGAAGAACGATCTCAGTTCTTTCTGACTACCTGGCAAGCCAATCCTTGAAATGGCCTCAATACGCTCCAAATCAATTGAAATACCCTTCTCCGAAATGACGTGACCTAACAATTTTCCCTCGGTGACACCAAATATACATTTCTTAGAATTGAGAGAGACACCGAATCTTCTGCATCTCTGAAATATCTTTCTTAAATCTTCAACATGATCTCTTCTTTTTGAAAACACGGTTAGGTCGTCCATGTATATGATTATGCACTTTCCTACTAAATCTCGAAAGGCGATATCCATGGCTCGCTGGAAAGTGGCTCATGTGTTGATCAGGCTAAAAGGCATTCTCCTATATGCAAAGGTCCCCCATTTTATGGTAAGCGCTGTCTTCAATCTGTCTTCTTGTTCCACCATTACTTGATTATATCCTGAATAGCCGTCCAAGAAGGACATCATCTGTGAACCATTCACAATCTGTCACACTTCGTCTAATGAGGGTAACAGGTAATTATCCTTTTCGGAGGCCCTATTCAAATTGCGGAAATCCACACAATCTTATTTCTCCGTTCTTTTTGACTGGAACTAGATTGGCGACCCACGTGGACTGCCTCACTGGAAAAATGATCCTCGCCGAAAGAAGCTTCTTAACCTCCTGGTAAATCAATGGTTCTAGTAATGGATTTACGGGCTTCTGCCTCTCTCTGAATGGCTTATTGCCTGGTTTCAATGGGATCGTATGTGTAATTAATGAGGTATCATATGTTTTCAAATCATCATATCCCCAGGGTATTACATCTGGAAATTCTTTCATGACCTGTAAGATGCCTTCTCTTTCTTCAGGTGTGTAAAATTTTCCCATAAAAACATTCTTCACTTGTTCTTCAGTTCCCAAATTGACAGCTTCACAATCATTACCTTGGGTACTCTGGTTTCTACTCAGTTTATCAGGATCAAACAATCTTTCTAATTCGACCATCCCTCTTGGAATGACATTTGTCTTTAAATTTAGGATCCCTTCAGTATCAAATTCTGCTTCCTCAGTTTCTTCTTCATCGATGATCTGTGCTTCAAACACGCCCAAGCATGTGAGAAAATCTAGAATTTGTTTATCATCATCGAACACTTGAAAATTCTTTATATTATTAGGGACTGATGGGGTTGAAACCAATTCCATTGTGAACTTCTTCAAACCTTCCATAGCCAAAGGTTCCAACGAACTAGCAGCTTGTGCGAGAGAATTGGCAACGGGGTTCTTGGACCTGTACACTTGCTTGATATTGAATGCATCAAAACTTTCTATGAGGTCCCATACTCTATTACAGTAGTGGCGTAATCTCTTATCATGACAAGCAAACTGCTTTCTTACTTCGCGGACCACAATGTCTGAGTCTCCAAAAGCGTTTACAATCTTGGCTCCCTTTTGAATTGCAAGTATCAAACCATGAATCAAAGACTCGTATTCAGTAACATTGTTAGTGCATGAAAACTGGAGCCTGTAGGCACCTAAGTATGCTTCTCTTGTCGGGCTTATGAGCTCAAATCCTGCTCCATTTCCTTTCTTTGACTTCGATCCATCGAACCTCAAGGTCCATACTTGATCTTCTATGAGAGTACTCGGAGCTTGAACATGTACATCTTGATTGTACACCTCTGGAACCTTTTCTTCAATCATTAGCTGAACTCTATCATCTTTCACAAGTTCCTCTACTAAAACATCTTTTTCTTCATTCATCTTTTGATACTTTTCCTGCAATGAGCCTTGCGGAACGAGCCTTGCAACTTGCTCTAAGGCCACTTTGCATATGGCACAAGTGATCTCTGAGTGAAATGCCTCATGGATTCTGCACCAATTTGGGAGCAGCAAATTCTTGACGGAGCATCTTTACCCAGTTCCGTTTCTTGCTTCACACTTTTCAGGACAAAATCTCTAAAATTTTTAAATGTTCCTCCACCTTCATTATCACTTGAGTTATTTTCGACCAAAACTTCAGTGGAAGCAGTGGTGTCTTCTAAAATCTTCCCTTGATTTGAGCTTTGCAGCATCAATACTTCTTGTTGGATAGGCTTGTACGAGCCCAAATCAGTTTCTACAAACATAATCTCATTACCTTCACCATACTCATTGATCATCAATCTAAGCCTAGGTGTGCTATTGATCTTAATCTGATTTGGAACTCCTCTCCATGGAAGCCACATGTGGGAGAAATCTGTTGCAATGTATCCATTCAACTTTCTTGCCCAATCTCTGCTCAACAACATGCCATACCCATCAGGTATGTCAACCACTGATATATCAATACAACTTTGAATTCGGGGATCAGCTGACAACCGCATATGAATGTTATTCAATTCTCCGACAACTAGAACTTCTGTTTTATCTAGCTGAGTTACTTTCTTGGTAGTTTGAAGTGGTACTATACCCAGTCTTTCGCATACCTTCAGCGGCATGACATTGTTTGAAGCACCGGAGTCAGTCAAGCAGTTGTGTAATAGTTTTCCGAAAATTCTGACTGACACAAGGAATGAGGCTGGTTCATCTTTCCCCTGATAAAATACAACTAGTTTTCTTCTTTCCTCAACTGCAATATCTTTTTTCACATCCTTTTTGTCCAATGGAACTTGATTGTCTTGAGTAACCTCCTTTGGATTTTGCATTTGCTCTTGCTTTTGCTCCGTAGGCAGATTGAACCTAACTCTTCTTTTATCTTCAATTTTCGACTTCTCCAGCATGCTTGAGGATCCTTGTACCATTCCTACGAATCCTTGAGACTGTTGCGGAGTCTCCCAAGTGTTGAATGGCGCGTGAGGCACCTCTTCTACCATATTTGTGTTCTGCACGGGACGAGACTGAGTGTTCACGGGAGAATTCCTTGATGAACTAGATGCTTCCTGGGAAGTATTCCTCACGGCGGGCGTTTCATACAGGCTTCCCAGGATAGTATCTCTGACCTTTGAAATCTTCATTAATTCATACAAGGGAAGGCTGACTTTTATCTTCTTAACTTCTTCCAACACATAGGAACTTAGCCTTTTCATATCATCTCTTGGAAGATTTTCTTTCTGTGGACACTGCATTAGGTGAACAGGCTACTGGGCAGTCTGTTGCCCATTTCTATTTTACATCATACCTTGTTGTCTGTACTCTGGAGAATCCTTAGGTATACTTGGATTATTACTGGCATTAGGATTTGGTGGAGTTGCGAAATTATTCAGAGGAATTGATGACGTCAGAGGTTCCTTCTGGTGATAACTCCTCTAATAAACTTTGGGTGCTCCTCCAGATGTTTGAAAAGCTTGCACCTCTCTTCTTCCTTCTACCAAAACGCTGTTGTTGAGAGGTGGGAAAATATAATTTTCCTGACCAAGAGGCTCTTCTAAATAACTATCTTGAACTTCTGAATATACTTGAGCCTCTAAATACATTTGAGCTTCATCCACTTGATAGTTTGGCGTCCCCACGAGACCATTTGTTGATGCTGGTGGAAATTTGTGATTACTTTGTGGTGGCATGTAGCTTTGGTACTCAGGCAAGACATTAACTTCTTCTAGGATTAATGCCTAGTCATATCTTTGAATTGGGACTATCTTATATACTACTTAGGAGGATTCTCAGTACCCTCCCTGCTCTTTACTTCTCTTTTGAAAATATCAGCAGCTACTTGAAATTTATGACATTGGAGCTCTGAATGCTGATTTGTATTACGAAGTCGACACCATCTCAACATGGCAGCTTCTGCCAAATAAACTCTGTCGGAAGGACGGTTCTCTGGAGGTGGTGGGTTAACTAGCGGTGATGGAACTCCTCCATTGTTGGGCCCTGTATTCCAGGACCTTTTCTGAAATCCTTGGTTATTATTCCGATACCCATGACTATTATCGTGGCCATGTCCTTGATGGGCATCCTAATGATGTGGAGGATTATTTTGATATACTCGATTGGCACCTTGATGCGTCTGATAATTCTTTAGCATGGACTGCATCTGATTGTTTTGATTTCTGAGGTAGGTCACCTTAGTTGACAACCTTTTCATTTGTTCTACCAATTCTTTCATTTCGTCTTTCTCCTCTTGAGTCCTTTTTGTTGGCATTGTGTTCTGGAGATAGACAGGCTGTGTGGTTGCAGTCTGGGACAAAGGTATCCTAGGATGGAGAACTAATTGATTAGATGGTGCTTGTGTCTGGCTAGCTGGCTGAGGAACTGGATTCAATGGTGGAATCTGCTGGTTCCATGTTGAACCGAGCGTCTGCATCTGATTGTTTGTTGCGGCTAGGCCAGTGTATAGTGAGGGGCCAGTTATGTTCTGCCCTAAACCTTGACTCACTTTGACAGCCTTAGTATAAGCTTGATTCATATTTGCCGAAGTGGGCTGAGATTTCACGAACATTGCAGTCAAGGGATCCAAGGCTGAATAGTAGTTTTCGCTGGCATCAGCAACAACAAAGGGAGTACGCAACCTTGTGAGAGGCTTCTGAAATCTATTGTTGAACGCATGGATGGGCTCTTTGTCTTGCTTTCTCACTTTTGTAAATTGGCGGAAAAGTTCCACAGGAGTAATGGGTATACCGAACTTTCCGACGAAGGAATCCTTCATCTGCTCCCATGTCCTTATTGATCCAACTGGCAAATGAATAAACCAGTGATGAGCTTCCTCTCCCAAAGAGTATGGAAAGAGTCTGCAAGCCACATCCGCATATGCAATTTTCCTATTGTGTAGGTGATCCTCGAACATCTTGACGTGGTCCTCTGCAGTACGATTAACATCATGGACTTGGAACTTCGTGCAAAAATGCTCTGGATTCTTTGGCATGTCATGGTAATCAGCAAACCCAAGTGGAGATGGATTAGTAACCAACCATGTAGTGCCATTTGGAGTGGGTTGTCCTTCTGGTTGAGCCATTGCTTGAACTGGTTGTTGCCTTTGATAAACAATAACTTGGGCTGGCTGTTGTTGGGGTGTAGTATCCTGGACTGGTTGTTGCTGCTGAATAAATATCCGTGTAGTAACTTGGATTGTCTTCGGTTGAGCAAACCTTGAAACACTTGGTGGAGTTCTGAATAGACTCGAAATTTCTTCTCCGCTTTCTTTGCTCGACTGAACTTCTTCGTTTGACAACACTTCTTCACTTGACTTAGCCTCTTTACTTGAATGAATTTCTTTCCTCTTTCTTGCTCAAGTAGGTAGTTCTAAATCCACAAACTTCTTGGATGAACTTGGCGTGGACCTTAAAATTCGTTTCAACCTATCAGGCGAGAACGAGCTGATACGATCCAGGATGTAGCTGCTTACTGGCGAGGTGCAGGAGCAGGAGCAAGTGGTTGTCTTGATTCAACAAATCTCGTTTAATAGCAACTTGAATCTTAATAGCCTTCTCTTCCTCTTCTTCCAACACGAAGCAAGTTCGCATATACTCAACATAACTCTCCTTTGTCCTCCACGTGAGATTGTTCAAACGTGAGAGGATGTCTTCTGATCGTTGTTGAATCCTAAATTCGGCTGCAATACTGGAACTATTTCTTTATGCGGTAGCACCATCTTGATTCATAATAATTCTTCTCCAATGAATTTCTTTTTGATGAAAATCCCTTCTGTACTTGAATGTGGTTGTTCACTACAAGGAAACCTTGGAAGGCCCTTGTTTTAGTACCAATTCCTGTTGATGTGATTTTTGTGACCGCACCAATCAGCAGAACAAAGTAATCCAAAGGCTACTCCATTCTCTCTTGATCAAAGTATTCTGTGCTCTAAGATTGCTAGAAAGATTGCATGTTCAACTCCAAGGTTTCGAAATGCTTTGGAATACCCTCAGTAGGTTCGTTGTGATATGCTGTTTTTACGAGGGGACTTACACAATTGTTCTTAGTTTGCAGTTGACAACAAACGGATGATTGGAAGGGAATTTATGCAATGCGGATGATTTAGCAATAAGGTACGTTTTCCTAAACTAACCAGAAATAAACTGAATTGAATGGTTGCAGGGATTAAAGAATCTATGTTCTATCTAAGATGGGACATGGGATCAATTTCGGCAAACTTCAACCAAACTCTGCTCTACCTCACGTTGGACAACGTACACAAAGTTGGTGCAATCTTCAAGGGGATGGCAAGAAATGTTCAAGTTACAATCCGACATCAAGATACCGTCAAGACGACGCATACCAAGATATGAATTACAACTGAAGTTAGGCTTATAAAATGCTCCAGTTGACCACGCAAGGCAAACTTGTCGTCAACAAGCTGCTAGTGGTATGGACTAAAATGAAGTTGCCTCGATCAACACCACAAATCCACAGCTAATATCTACTTGCATGAAATGAAAATTACACTACTTTAAGCTACTTTACTCTACTTGAAGTAGAAGGGATGAAGAAACCTCGCTAAGTATCCATAACAAAGACGAATTTCACCATCAATGAAAGATCTTTTATTATGAAAGTCTTACACAACAATCTCTTACAAAAGTTTTCAAAGGAAAACTTTCCTTATTCTCCACACTATGCTAAACTATCAAACTATCTCTCTACTCTACTCTCTGATGTCTCTTCTAATCTAATTCTCTACTCTGGTACAAATGAGGGGGACTCCCCCTTTTATAGATAGCCCAGTCCAATGGACGACTCAGATTACAATCAAATAAATGGCTAAGATTAAGCCACCTCAGCCCTGTTGACGTGGTTTTTGTGACCGCACCAAACAACAGAACAAAATAGTCCGAAGGCTACTCCATTCTCTCTTGATCAAAGTATTCTGTGTGCTAAGATTGCGAGACAGATCACACGTTCAACTCCAAGGTTCCGAAATACTTGGAACACCCTCAGTTGGTTGATGTGTATTGCTGTGTTCTTACGAGGGGACTTACACAATTGTTAAGGCTTCTTGCAGTTGACAACAGATAGATGATTTTGAAGGGGATTATGCGTGTATGATTTGGCAATATAGTTCGTTTTCCTAAAGCTAACCAGAAATGTGCGGAAAGTAAGGGAGTGTAGGGCCTAAGAAACTTATACCCTATCTTAAATGCAAGATATGTGGAGCTTGATTTCAGTAGACTTCAACCGAATTTCACCTAGCCTCACGTCGGACAGCCTCAGTAAAATTGGTGCAATCTTCAAAGGGGATAGCAAGAGATGTTCAAATTATAATTTAGCATATGTACACCATCAAAACGATGCATATAAGTACACAAATCACAATTGAAGTTAAATTCAAGATAATGTCCAGTCGACCACGCAAGGCGAACTTATCATCAACAAGCCGCTAGTGGTATGGAATGAAAAGAAGCTACCTCAATAGAACACCACACATCAAAGTAAACTACTTGCATGAAATGAAAATTATACTACTTGGATTCGAAAGGAAGAAGAGACCTTGCTAGCTATTCATGACAAGACGAATTCCACCATCAATGAAAAGATCTATTATCATGAAAAGTGTTACACAACAATCTCCACAAAAGTTTTCAAAGGGAAAACTTTCTTTCTTCTCCACACTATGCTAAGCAAAATATCTACTATGCTCTACTCTCTAGCCTCTAATGCTAATGTCCAATGTCTACTCTATTCTCTAATATGTTACAAATGAGGTGGACTCCTCCTTTATATAGCTAGCCCAGTCCAAAAGGCGGCTAGGGTTACAATCAATAGAGTGGCCAAAATCGTGCCACCTCAGCCCTAACCCTAAAAACTGCCAGAATGGGGAGTGGTGTAATAAATGAACAAAGATTCCCACTCACTCCCAAAAATAGTAAAGGCAATAAATGCCCACAATCAGTCTTCTAGAAGATCCTCGTCCAACAGTGCATTTCCGTTCTTCTCTTTAGCTGCAAACTCAACAAATCTGCCAAGTACAGCCTCAACTTCCTGAACTGAAATGGGTGGAACACAATCCAGCTGAAACTCTAACACTGTGATTGAATGTTCATGCCTTGTACAAGATTTTCTCCAAGCAATCAAGGAATCCTGCGTGCTCTGAATCAAATTGGAGAAAGTAGAAGTGTTCTCGAAATCATCCTGTACGAAGGTCTTAACCTCTGAAAAGAAAGGCACCAGCCTACCCCTCAAATTATCAACATTGATTTCATCTGGATTCAACCGCCTAGCAAATATGGCCTCAAAGGTATTCTGAACTCCATCAATAATATTGGCCATGGCCTTATGTATCCTGGCTGAATCCGCCTGTGCTGCGTCGAAGAAACCACGTCCCGTGATCGCTGAAGAATACCATCTGGAAAAGTCGTACCTGTCATTCTCCTGAATGACACCTCATCAATCAGCAATCGCAACGGAACATGCCTCAATGCCTCAAGACGCTGAATTACTCTGCTCTGATAGATAGAAGCATCGCCCCAAGCATGATCAACTGCCTCCATCCGTGCCAAAATACTAGAGGCCTGCTGAAAAGCAGAAGCAAGGTCCTCCATAAACTTTTCTGTCTCAGCACGAACTCCTGTGACCCACTTGTCTGCTTCCTGTGCCATTTTTCCTAGCTCCATCAAGCCACTGATGGACTCTTTAGGTATCTCTGCTGGAGGCTCAATCACTGGAATCTCCTGCCCTCGAGAACGAGACAACTGCTGTACATATCCAATTAAAGCCTTGTGTTCTCTTTTCAATCTTTTATACTTTCCTTCCTTCTTGAATAACCTATCTTTGAGGGCGAGGTAGGAGTTATCACACTCTACAATCTGTGCACCAGTGGGGCGTCGTAAATCCAAAGTCGTGACCACATAATTCTCAGGCACTGCTTCATTTCGGTCACAATCAACTTGAGGCACGGCAACGTGAAGAGTGCGAGAGCCATCCTCTTCAGTGGAGATTTTCGAAAACTTTCTTGCTTTCTTCTTTTGTGGAGGTGCACTGATCCTGTTCAAAAATTCTTCCATCTCAACTGCTGGATCAATCTCCTCACCGGGGCTTCTCCTCATCCTATCCTTAAGCCAATCAGGCACATTGTACTGTATATCGAAGGGCTGCTGTTCCTGTGCCTCTACCTCTCTAACTTGCTCAACCTCTATATCATTCTGGCGAGGCTCATCATCCTCAAGTGGCTAAGTGTCTCCTGAAACTACATCATCATCATCATTCATAGCCGCATCTAACTCCTGCTGAAACTGAGGGTCAGTAATAGTCCCCTCATCATCCTGCTGATCAACCCTACTAGGTGCGTTGATGCTTTGGCCAACCGACTCTCTCCGTGGAGGCTGATTATTATCCTGTACTACTTGCACCTGATTCAGTGCATTCCTTTGATTAGCAAACAAAGAAACCTCCTGTATACTTGGAGAACGTGTCTCCAATGGCGTGGGTGATGCAACTGCAACTTGTGGAGGTTCCAGCTGAACAGGCTCCTGTCGAACTAGCTCTTTCCTTTTGGACTCTGGACCTCGTGTGATCTGTTTCTTTCTGCCTGTGGTGGGTGTCCTGTGATCTCCCATCAATTTGTAAGTCAAAGCAATTGACCTACTCTTCAACCTGCTTACACGCCTATCAACCCATGCCCTAGTGAATGTCAGGACCGGGATAGACAGTGTGTCCAAATCTGCAACCTCTGGTTCTGACCAATCCGGGAGCGGAAGTAGAGTATCCCTCACTGCTGCATAATCAGGATGGACAACGTCCATATCCTCATTGACCTGGTCTGGAACCGGAACAACTTCGCACTCCCTGATTAAAGTAATTGGCAACCGAGAGAACATTCTTTTCCTGACTTCAATCTCATCTGCTGCATCAGCCCAATAATCCTCAATATTTGCCTTATGTTTAAATTCTTCTGACAGTACCCATTTGATGTTGTGATGTGGATCATAGTGATGTCGGCTGGTGTGATATGAAAAGTGATAAAATTGAAGTTCGCTCTCGGCTTCTCTGGCTGCTTGTATTGAAGGACACACTTCATCCGAGTTGCCCATGACAATTGGGAATTCAATTCCTCCCTTCTTCTTCTTCTTTTGAATTTTATCGTAGGCGAGCAATTGCCTAGATATCTCTAACATCAATATTCTATCGGTTGGGTACTTAGGCAACCTATATGGGTACAATGAAAAACCTTGTAGCCTAATATAAGAAAACCTTGGAAACTGAATGAACCAGCACCCATACCTTTCAATCAACTCTTGGGCCTCCCTCGAGATTCTGTGGTGTAACCACTCCTGAAGCAATCTCGTGATATGCATGGTGAAGGCATCGTTGACACACTTGTAATGTGTAGTGCTCGCCAAATGTAACTGCGGACAAGCGTCATAGATTTTGAATTGGTGGGAGCCACAACCAACAGGTTCTTTGTAAGAGATCCCTCTGTATTTCGTCATACGAGCCAACATATAGATGATGTAAGAGCTCATGTAAAATGTCTTTGTCCTTCTGAGGCTCAGGAGCTGCTCATGCAAATTATCACTTATCATCTCGGCCCAATTGACGTAATCTTTCCCTTCCAGCACGAGGTTGATGTAGTAAAACATCCAAGGCTTGAAAATAAAGGACTGTGGGCAACCACCAACTCTGCTCAGCATCATAATGAGATCACAATATTCTTGCTTCAAGTCCTCCGCTATGATCTGCTTCGGAAACTTTGTACGAGAAGGCTTGGGATTGCTCATCCAGTGAGTGTTAATTGTCTTCGTACATCTCTCGAAAGCAGAAGCGTACATCCGTTCAGCTCGCTCTCTGGACTTGTAAACCATGTTCCTATGCACCGGGATCCCGAAAGCTTCACCAATGGCTGTAGGAGTAAGATTAGCTAGCACTTGGCCATCTGGTGACATGATCGATCTGTGCTCCTTCTCATAATAATTGGCGCACTCCATCATCAGCTTCGAGCATTGAATGGCTGGTGGGAAACCAACAGCTGCATATAATCCGCTTCGAACAATGTTGTGCGAAGTGGTCGAAGGTCGATGACTTCCAATCCCCAACATTCTGTTCTTGAAGGTCTCTAGGTTGACGGAGCCCAAGTTGGTGTCTGTCAGCTTGCCCAACTTTGAAATAAATTTTGATTTCGGCATGAATGTCTTACTAAGCTTCTTAATCACGGCCTGCTTGGATGCACCATTGTCTTTGCCAGTCGCCCTTGCATCAGCCATCTCAGCTTCTTCTCTAATAAATTCGAGCTTGAATCACTTAGAAACGAATTTCCAAGCAAGCCTTGTCTTCAGCAATCTCAATCAGCAATCAGCAAGTTCACACCTTTTAGACAATTCTCAGCAACTTCACCTCCAGGCGTCCTTCTTCAAATGCAGATTTGAATACCTTCAGCAACTTGCAAGTGCGCCCCTCTTAGCTCTGGCAACTTCAACTTTCAATCAGCAACAAATCAAACTTCAGCCACAATTAGCAAGTGCGCCCCTCCAAAAGTTGCAGCAATAACTTCGAACTCCAGCAAACTCCTCTTTGAAATTCGAAATCTCCTTCACTTCAGATTTTGGAAACCAACTCAAGTCAAGTCGTCCCTCTCAGCTTCTTTTCTGCAATACTTCAGCCTTAGCAATAATTCGTACTCTTCAAGCTTCAGCAATTCTTAGCAACAATCTTCACTTAGAGCAAATTCGACTACTCCAGCTGTGAAAAGGAAGTGAGAAACTTCTTCATTTTATAGCCAAAAATCGAATTCTAGAAGGAGCCAATTTTAGCCAGTGCATTAAATTTCCACTACTCCACTTCAAGAATTCGAATTTTCCCTCTCTGGTATTTCTGACACTTGTCTCTCGACGTCAGGAATCTTATTCTTCTAGAAGTTCAGCTTTGATTGGCATCTTTTGAATTTATTTTCGAAAAATTTAATTTAAATTCATCTTTTTAATTCACCAGCCGGAGCTCTGTCACTTGAATTCGAATTTAACTCCTCAGCTCTGGAAAAAATTCATCATCGAAGAATTCAATCAAAATCATCTAGGCAACTTATCTCAAATTCATCATTCAAATCACTTTCTTGTCAAGAGTCGTTTTATTCAAATTTGCCTTAGAAGATTTTGAAATTTCCCTTAGGAAAACTCACAATTTGAGCACTGGTTAAATTCTTCACTGAAAAAGTGTTGGTGAAGTGTGGAAGACTTGGAAATCCATCTATCATCGCAAATGTTCAGTACCCAGAAGAAAATTTTCTTCAGAATGCTTCGAATCCATGGGTATCCAACGAACGGGTTCATTTAATTTTTAAATTTTGAACCTTAGAAAATATTATTCTGTCAAATTAAATCCATTCTTCACCTGTGATCATCCTGTGTTGCTCTCACTTGAGGAATTTGAGTTCATCCTGAATTATCATCATTCTCTGACTTCATCACTGAGAAATTTTGCTCGTGCTCCAAGAAAAGTTTCACCACCTTGAGTTCTAGGCGTATTTTCTAAGGAAGAAAATATTTTAAGTCATCTCTTAGGAAAATTTTGCCTTGGAAATTTTCGCCTTAAATTTTTTTTTTTTATTCAATCTTGCCTGTGAGAAAAAAAACACCAACTTCATTTAAAAATTTTTATTCATGGAGGTGTCTAGCACATTTTATTTTTCACTCACCACTTGCATTTTACTTCACCCTTGAAAGGCAATTTTACCTAAAAACTCCAACGCCTTAGAAGAAATTCCCTACTCACCACGTTAGGCGCATATCATACTTAGAAGAATTTAAAATCACGCCTTAGCATTTTATCTTCACCACCTCACACATATCACTTTGGGTGCATTTTAGACTTGAAGAGGGACATCTAACTTCACCACGCCCAACATTTGTTTTCATTTTTCACATACCTTAGAAAAATTCTCTAACACCTACCACCTTAGGCGCATTTGAGACTTGAAGAGGAAATTCAAAAATCACGCCCAGGATTTACCCTTGTATTGACCACGCCTTGAAGTATTTTTTTACCCCATTTACCACCTTACATTCGCTTTTACCACCTCAACTTGGGCGCAGTTGAACTAGGCAAGAGGATGACCCTTCAACTTCTATTTTTTTGTCCTTACTTGACCTCATTTGGGCGCATTTCCATGTAGGTGAAGGATAAAAATCTTTGACTTGTTTGACCTCCTTCTTGAGCACATTTTGGCATAGCTGGTGGATAACTCTTACCACGTCCTTTGTGGCCTTTCACCTCCCTCTTTTGTCTTCACATGCATGTCTTTGGGCGCATTTTGCCTATGTAGGAGGATGAAAGTCATTGACTCCTTTGACCTTCTTCTAGAATTGGCGCATTTCACCCCCTGAGAAGGATGGGCGCATTTGGAGGGGTGAGGAGGACGAGTTCAATACTTAGAAAATTTTTCAACTTCCATGAGTTTCCCTTGGGCGCATTTTGCTATGCCTACAGGATGAAAGGTGTTGACTTTCATTGACCATCTTCTCCTTGGGCGCATTTTGGCCTAGATGAAGGATGAAACCTCACACTTAGAATTTTTCTAGCTCTCATGCTTCAAGGTGGGCGCATTTTGGCCTGGTAGTAGGATGAAAAGCATTGACTTTCTTTGACTTTGTTGCTAGATGGGCGCATTTTGGCCATGGCTGCAGGATGAAATTTCAGACTTAGAAATTTTCTTCGTTTTCGCCAATTTTCATGCCCTGTTATTTATAGTAAGTCCTCTGAATTTGCGTCTCTGAAGCTCGGAACGATTTGAAATTTTGCACACTGCATCCTCATGACCTTGTTGTCCTGTCGACACTGCCATTTTTAGTCACCCTGCTATTTTTAGCCCATTTCTGAAGGTGATTTACTATAAATAGCAACTGCTCATTTCTGATAGCTCCCCTGCTCCGATTAACTTGAAATTTGAATGAGGCGCTCCTCACCACGTGACCTTACTGCTGACGTCGGCGCATGCACCTGACTTGCTATTTTTAGCCTGTTTCCAAAATGACTTACTATAAATAGTAAGTGCTCCGTTTGACTTGAAATTTCACCAGCAAAAAACCTGAAGGATGCTGATCGCGGTGGTTTACACCGGTTTTCGAAAATTCTGCCTTTTTACCCCTCTTCTCAGGTTCCGAAGCTGGAAACCCTAATTTTCTCTGCATGCGTATCAAATGTTCTCTGTTTGTCTTCGTTCCTGCTGCATTGCGATCAGCTCGTGATTCTGAACTGCTGGGAAGTGGCTGTCGGGACGCACCTGCTAAAAATAGTAAGTTCCTTACTGAGTGATTATCTCCATTTGCATGTCATACCATTGCGAAGCTCTCGAAAAACCCATCAGGAATCATCCGACATGCAAAAGAAACCCTGACATGCAAACCCTAAAAATAGCCTCGGAAGACCGAATTCTGAAGGTTGTCGTCTTGTTTTGCATGTTATACCACTGCGAAGGTCTCGAAAAACCCAGAAGGAATATCCAGACATGCAAAGAAAAACTCTGCATCTGAACCCTGAAATTTGCTCTGGAAGCTGGACTGCTAAAAATAGTAAGTTGTCTGTTTTCGCTCAAATTTTTTCGCGAAGCGACGCGCTCTGAACTTCAGTGTGGTTCCGAATCTCAAAAATGCTGACGAATTGCGCTGTAATTTCACACTTACTAAAAATAGTAAGTACCTTAGAGTCTGATGAAAACTTTTTGAGAGCCTGCAGGGAGCACACTAACACCAATGTTAAGCTCAATTTTCAAGTTATTCACTTCGTTTGACCTTGGACTGACTAGGAAGGCGGAAACCCTAATTTTCATACTCGGTCAAATTCACGCTTAAGCTCAGAGACGGGCACAATCCTCGAAAGGCAGACATTGGAAAAGAGACAGAGAGAGAAAAACCCAAGCCAAAAGACCCGAACAGAGCAAAAATTTAGGGGGTCCCCATTTTGAATGGGGTGATGTGTGAAAAGGTCACAACAAGCCCTAACCCTAAAAATTGCCAAAATGGGGAGTGGTACAATAAATGAATCAAAGATTCCCACTCACTCCCAAAATAGTAGAGGAAATTAATGCCCCCACAATCAATCTTCCAAAAGGCCATCATCCAGAAATGCATTTCCATTCTCCTTTTCCTTGGTTGCAAAATCAATGAACCTGGTAATCACAGCCTCAACCTCCTGAATTGAGATAGGTGGAATATGATCAAATTGAAATTCCAACACTGTGACTGACTGTCCATGCCGTGTGCAAGATTTCCTCCAAGCAGCCAAAGCATCCTGTGTACTCTGAATCAAGTTGGAGAAAGTAGAAATGTTCTCAAAGTCATCCTGCACGAAGGTCTTCACCTCTGAAAAGAAAGGCAATAGCCTACTCCTTAATCCATCAGTAGTCACCTCATCAAGATTCAACCGTCTAGCAAAGATTGCCTCCAAGGTATTCAGGACTCCATCAATAATATTCATCATAGCCTTCCTGACTCTGGCTGAATCCGCCTGTGCTGCATCAAAAAATCCACGCCCTGTGACTACTGAAGAGTACCATCTAGCAAAATTATACCTATCACCCTCCTGAATAACTCCTCCATCAATCAACATCTGCAAAGGAGTATGCATCAATGCCTCTAGACGCTGAATAACTTTGGTTTGATAAACAAAAGCATCACCCCAAGCCTGATGAACTGCCTCCATACGTGCCATAATGTTGGAAGCTTGCTGGTAAGCATGAGCAAGGTCTTCCATGAATTTCTCTATCTTGGCAGGAACACCTGTAACCCATTTGTTTGCCTCTTGTGCCATTTTCCTCAAATCCTCCAAGCCACTCATTGATTCTCTGGATAACTCGGCTGGAAGCTCAAATGCTGGATTCTCTTGCCCACAAGGACGAGATAAATGCTGCATGTATCCTATCAACGTCTTATGCTCCTGCTTCAACTTCTTATACTTTCCCTCAGTCCTGAACAATCTGTCTTTGAGCGCCTGATAGGAGTTATCACACTTAATGATTTGTGCACCTGTGGGACGTCCTAACTCCACATTTGTGATCACATAATTTTCTGGCACTGCTTCATCTCGATCACAATCAACTCGTGGCACCGCTACATGAAGGGTGCGAGAACCATCCTCATTAGTTGAAATCTTCGAAAATTTTCTGGCCTTCTTCTTTGGTGGAGGCGTGCTAATCCTATTCAAAAACTCTTCCATCTCTACTGCCGGATCAACTTCTTCACTGGGGCTCCTTCTCATTCTATCTCTGAGCTAATCAGGTACCGCCTGCTGAATAACAAATGGCTGCTCCTCTCTAGCTTCTACTTCACAGACTTGTTCAACTTCAATATCATTCTGGCAAGGCTCATTGGCTTCTAATGGCTGAGTATCTCCTGAAACTGCATCATCCTCTAGAGCTGTCTCTAACTCACGTTGGAAGTGAGTGTCAGTAGCAGTCTTCTCATCTTCCTCTAGCTGATCATCTCTAGTAGGTGCATTAACGCTTTGACCAACTGACGCTCTCCGTGGTGGCTGATTTTCTTCATGTAATTCCTGCCTCTGATTCAATGCATTCCTCTGATCAGCAAATAGAGAAACCTCCTGTATGCTTTGAGAACGTGTCTCTAATGGCGTTGGTGACTCAATCACAACTCTCAGAGGCTCCGGTTGAATAGGCTCCGGTCGAACTGGTTCCTTCCTTCGAGATTCTAGACCTCGAGTAATTTGTTTCTTCCTACTGGTAGTGGGTGTCCTGTGATCTCCCATCAAATTGTAGGTCAAGGAAATTGGCCTACTCTTCAATCTGCTCACATGGCTTTCAACCCATGCTCTGGTGAAAGTCATGACTGGGATACAAAGCATGTCCAAATCGGCTATCTTTGGCTCCGACCAATCTGGTGGTGGAAGTGGCGTGTCTCTCACTGCCTCATAATCTGGATGGAGAACGTTCATGTCCTCATCCACCTGGTTTGGTACCAAAATGACTTCACACTCCCTGATCATACTCAATGGCAACCTCGAGAACATTCTTTTCCTAACTTCAATCTCGTCTGATGTACCAGCCCAGTAATCCTCAATTTTCGCCTTATGCTTGAACTCTTCTGACAGTATACATCTGCTATTGCTATGTGGATCATAATGCTGTCTGCTGGTGTGATAGGAAAAATGAAAGAATTGAAGCTCATTTTCGGCTTCTCTAGCTGCCTGAAGTGAAGGACACACTTCATCTGAATTACCCATGACAATTGGAAAGTCAACTCCTCCCTTCTTCTTTCTCTTCTAAATCTTATCGTAGGCAACAAGTTGCCTAGATATCTCTACCATCAAAATTCTATTGGTTGGGTACTTAGGCAATCTATATGGATATGAAGAAAAACCTTGCAGCCTGATGTAAGAAAACTTTGGAAACTGAATGAACCAGCATCCATACCTTTCTATTAATTCTTGAGCTTCCCTCGAGATCTTGCGATGAATCCTTTGCTGAAGTGATCTCATTATGTGCATGGTAAAGGCATCATTGACACGCTTGAAATGGGTGGTACTTGTCAGGTGCAACTGCGGACAAGACTCATGGATTTTGAATTGATGAGAGCCGCAACCAATTGGCTTTTTATAAGATATTCCCCTATACTGTCATACGAGCCAGCAAGTAAATGATGTTGGAGCCCATATAAAATGTCTTCGTCCTCCTCAGACTCAGGAGCTGCTTATGTAAATTGTTGCTAATCATCACAGCCCAGTTGATGTGCTCTTTTCCTTCTAGCACGAGGTTGATGTAATTGAACATCCATGGCTCAAAAATAAACGCCTAAGGGCAGCTTCCAACTCTACTCAGCATCATGATTAGGTCACAATACTCCTGCTTCAAATCATCTGATATAATCTGCTTCGGCAACTTTGTACGAGAGGGCTTGGGCTTATTCATCCAGCGAGTGTTGATTACCTCTGCACATCTTTCGAATGTAGAAGCATACATTCGTTCAACACACTCTCTTGTTTTGTAAATCATCCTCTCGTGCACTGGGATTCCAAAAGCTTCGCCGATAGTTGCAGGAGTGAGGTTGGCGAATACTTGACCATCTGGTGAGACAATTTACCTGTGATCGGGCTCATAGTAATTAGCACACTCCATCATCAGCTCAGAACACTAAATAGCTGGCAGAAAACCAACAGCTGCAAACAATCCACTTTGAACAATATTGAGCGAAGTGATTGAAGGACGATGATTGCCAACTCCCATCATTCGACTTTTGGAAGTCTCCACATTGAAAGAACCCAAATTCGTATCAGTCAGTCTGCTCAACTTCGAAGTGAATTTTGACTCTGGCAGGAAAGGCTTGCTCAATTTTTTGATAACAGCCTGTCTGGATGCGCCATTTCTATCTCTGCCAGTTGCTCTTATTTCAGCCATCCTGCAAAACAATAAACAACCATCATCAATTAACTTAGAAAAAATAAAATAACAATGTAGAGGGTTGCCAGTCGACTTCAAGAATTTGAGAAGTTGCAATATTCTATTTCATCTGCAAACCTCAACTTCTCCTTTGATAATTTCAAACTTTCAACACTTAGAAAGTTCAGCAAGTAAGCTTCAGCAACTTCAACTTCACACTTGAGAAAATTGTCCAACTTTATACTCTCAGCAACTTCAAAAGACTTAGTAAATTTCACACTATCAGCAACTTTCTTCTACTTCAAGTCGTACTTCTTCAATACTCAGCCACAAACTTAGACTTTTCAAACCTCAGCTTCAGCAATCTTCTTCAACACTCAACTCAAATTTTCTTCAATGCCTAGCTACAAACTTGCACTGCAACTTCAATCTCATAGCAAATTCGAATTTCTTCAGTTGGTGAAAAGAAATGAATAAACTTCAGCTCATATAGGCAAGTCGAATTCTAGAAGGAGGCTAAGTTTAGCTAATTCATTAAGTCTCCACTACTTCACAGCAGGAATTTGAATTTCCTTCCTTTGGCAATTGCAACACCTGTCACTTAGCGTCTAGAATCTTGACCTTCTAGAATTTCAAAAGATTCATCTTGACTGGCATACTTAACATTTTAATTCATTTTGAAAATATTCACTTCAAATTCACTCTTTAAGAAATTTAATTCACCAGCTGAAGCTCTGTCATTTAATTTTTTATTCATCCTTGACTCTGGAAGATTCATCTCACAAAGAATTTGATCAAAATCATCTAGGCAATCCATTTCAAATTCATTATCTGAAGCATTTTATCTTCGAAAACACATTTTATCCATTTTGCCTTTGAAAAATTTTAAATTTCCCTTAGGAAAATTCATTATTTCAAGTGTCGATCAAATTCTCCATCCTAAAAGCCTTGGCGAAGTGCAGAAGACACTAAAATCCATTCCTTGTCGAAGATCTTCAATACCCAGAAGTGAATTTCCCTTAGAACGTGTCGAATTCATGGGTCCACAATGAAGGGGTTCATTTAATTTTTAAATTTTGAACCTTAGAAAAATCATTTTCAACAAATTTAATCTAGTTCTTCATCCCTGTGAGTATTTTCTTGCTCTGACTTGAAATTTCTTAATAAACCTCGCGACCCTGACACTTTTGACTTCTCCACCGGCAATTTTGCTCATGCTTCTGAAAATTTCATACCTCCAACTCAGGCGTATTTTTCTAGAGACAAAATTTTGTGCCTTAGAAATTTTTTAAATTAAGATGACTATCATAGGCACATTTTGAATTTTGCCTTAGGAGATTTTCATTCATCTTCAATTTTAATCTTGACGCATTTGGCACGGGGTGAAGGATTTAACATTGACTTCTTAGTCATATTTATCATTATTAAATTTCACCACTAGGATGAACTTTGGGCGCATTTTGCATAGTGAGGTGGATTTTAAATTCAATGCCTTAACTCTTTTCCTTCCACTCCACTTTACCTTGGGCGCATTTCACACTTAGAAGAGGATATTAACCACGCCTTAGCAATATTTTCACCACCTTGGGCCTTAGCGCATCTAGCACATGGAGGAAGACTTTCACCACGCCTTGGTAACTCCTCTCACCAACTTTACCTTGTTTAACATCAACATCTTGGCAATTACTCTTATTTTCACCTTCACTTAGGCGCATTTTATGCATGGAGGAGGATGGGTGCATTCTAGGCATGTAGGAGGATAAAGCTTTTCAACGCATTTGACTTGTTGACTTCCTTCTAAGCTTGGCTTGGCGCATTTCACTTGTTCAAGAAGATTTAAAAAATTGTCTTTTCTAGGCTAAGTTGGGTGCATTTCACATGGGGTAAAGGATAAACACCCTCAACGCCTTTGACTTGTTGACCTTTTCTTGATATGGGCGCATTTGAGACATGTAGAAGGATTTAACTTCAACGCCTTTGACTTCCTTCCTTGCATGCACATGGGCGCATTTGGCATAGTGAGAGGGATAAACATTTTGACTCTTTGACCTTGCCTCTAGCATGGCACATTTGAGGGGGTGAGAGGGATGGGCGCATTTCACCTATGGGGGTGGATCAATTACCGACGCCTTAGAAACTTTTTCAACAACTAGCTTGAAGTGGGCGCATTTCACATATGGTGAAGGATGAAGCTTAACACTTAGAAACTTTTTCAACAACTAGCTTTCAAACATGGGCGCATTTTCAACCTTGAGGAGGATGGGCGCGTTTGGCATAGGGTGGAGGATGAAACTTTTACTTAGAATATTTTCCATGCTTCTTCATCCTTCTTTGGGCGCATATGGAGGTACCTACAGGATATTCCAATACTTAGAAATTTTTTCAATCATCTTGCTTGTGAGGAGGGCGCATTTGGAGGTAGGAGGATATTTTCACACTCTGAATTTTCATAACCACCACAAGGTAAGTTGGGCGCATTTGACATAGGCAGGAGGACAAAGTTCCAGACTTAGGCGTTTTTCCTTCCTTTTGCCAGCTTCTCCATACCTTACTATATATAGTAAGTCCCTTGATTCTTGCATCTCTGAAGCTCAGATCAATTTGAAATTTTGAACACAGGACCTTCATGACCTTGTTAGCCTGTTCACACTGCCATCTTGAGTTGGCCTGCTAAAAATAGTATGTTTTTGAAGGTGGTTTACTATTTATAGTAACTGCTCGTTTTTGAGACTTCAACAATTCCGTTTGACTTGAAATTCAAATGGCGTGTTCCTCATCGGGTGACTTTCCTATTGACATTGGCGCCCGACACTAGTTTACTATTTTTTGCTAGTTTCTGGAAAACCTTACTATAAATAGTAAGTGCTTCGATTACCTTCAAATTTTACCGGTGGATAGCTTGAAAGATGCCGATCGCAGTGGGATACACCGTTTTTCGAAAATTCTGACTTTTACCCCTCTTTTTAGGTCCCGAAGCTGGAAACCCTAATCTGACTTGCATGTATGTCAAATGACCTCCGTTTGACCTCGTTTTTGTTGCACTATGCCCCGTTTGTGATTCTGATGCACTGGGTAGTTGTTGGAATGGAATTGCTAAAAATAGTAAGTCACTGAATACTGATCATCTTGCTTTGCATGTCACACCACTGCGAAGCTCTCGAAAAACCCACAAGGAATCATCAAACATGCAAACCCTAAAAATAGCCTCCGAAGGCTGAACTCTGAAAGTCATTATCTCACTTTGCATGTTATATTGTCGCGAAGATCTCAAAAAATCCAGAAGGAATCCTCAGACATGCATTGAAGAACTTCGCATATAAACCCTGAAATCTGCTCAGGAAGCTGAATTGCTAAAAATAGTAAGTCATCCGTTTCAGCTCAAAATTTGTAGGCAAGTAGCTTGACACGTTCTGAATGCAGTGTGACTGTTGAAATTTCAAAAATGCTGAGAAAATACCCTGAATTGCACACTTACTAAAAATAGTAAGTTGCTAGAATCTGATGAAATTTAGCTGAGAGCCTGCTGGAAGCATACTGATTGTAATGTTAGTCTTAGATTTCAATTTATTCACTTCATTTGATTCCAATTTGACCAGAAAAGTACAAACCCTAATTTTAAGACTTGGCCAAAATTTCACGTTTAAGCTCACAGGCGGGCACATCCCTGGAAAGTGGACAGTAGAAAGAGACCGAAAGGGAGAGAGAGAGAGACAAAACCAAAGCCAAAAGACCAGAATGGAGCAAAAATTAGGGGGTCCCCATCTTGAATGGGGCGATGTGTGAAAAGGTCACAACACATATCAATAGGTACTTCTTGAGAAACAACCTTAGAATCATTGAGAAACAACATTTTATTTCCGTCTTCTGCATTAATGACTACCTCATTTTTCTTCTCTGTCTTCTTCAAGTGTGGCTTCAGTTTTCTCACGCTGAATGAACAAATCTCTGATCAACATACCAACAGTAGAGGAATTCTTTCCTTCTTGTTCATGAATGTTTAACAGAAAAGTTAAGATGGATTTTGGAATGTCATCCATCTCATTGATAGTCAAAATTAAAATGTTTCTCATTGCTGCAACTACATCCTCTTCTTGTTCACTCCAAGTTGAAATGAAGAGGTAATGGATCAAATAATATATTCGATCTTGCATACCCAATTCAATCAACAACATACTTGTTTTGAGTTCTGAAAAGATCTTCAATATAGCAGCTCTTCTGGAGTACTGATTGCTATCAATTTCATCAAGGTCTTGAAAACTTTCCACTATCATATTTAATATGATTTTCATGGTTTCATCATCATAGGGCATTTCGGGAATTACAATTCTTATTATCTCCATGAAACAAGAAGAAATCAACAACTTAGTTTCTTCATCTGGATGCCTCAGCCAATAGGGCTGATTCAGAAAGGTTACTACAGGTGCTAACGCAAGCTGCATCTCCTCAGAAGGTGATTGCTTCACTTGTCTCAAACATTGTTCTAAAAAATGAAGAATGTTCTCTTCATTTTCCTTTGACTGAAATTATTTGCCAAGTCTTTTTCCGGCCATATAGAGAGTCTATGCCAACTTTTGGATACCACAAGGAGCTGAACTAGAATTTGTTCTGAATTTGGGTGTAATACCGGAGATCACTGTCACTCATCTGCCAAAACATGAAACATTGATCCATAGGATGGCAGGATCTTTTGCTCTGATACCACTGAAATATGCCCCTTAGTTTTTTCTTGGAAATTTCACAACACAAATCAGCACTACGCTAATGATTAGCGTTAGCTCCAAAATTGAAAACCAATTTAAAATGATCTCAACGCCAAGAATGCACACTCAATCCCAAAGAAGGAGAGGTGTTGTCATATGGCGGAGAAAACTAAACAATAACTGAAATGAAATTACAATTGAATGGAGCTAGGCGGTGAACCAACCATGAAAGATTTTTGCACTTCCACTGATTCAGTGGGGGGAAGAGATTACAAAACAAACTAATTCATCCGCTGTGACGGGCATCCACTCGTGAGTGGGAATTCGCCACTTGAACAGTGGGTAGAAGATGTACAATATAAATTTTCTCCACACTGGTGGTAAACCATCCAGGGGTTACAATGTTTGAGTTAAATCACAAAATAGTTGCAGAAATATAAATGATAAACAGTACTACTGTTTCAGCCTTTCAATGCTAAGTATCTGCAAGTACAAAATGTTTGTTACAATGAATCTGCAATAGCAAATCTGCTTCAAACTTCTGCAATGTTTATACTACATTCCCAATTACAAATTTGAGTAGAAATTCCAAGGAAACATAGCAAGAGAAGGGAATTACCAGGTTTGATTGATCAAATACCCATATGCAAATTAAAATCACTTGAAAAGCTGTAAATGAAAACTTGTTTCAGCCATGTTTGAACCAGCAAGTAGAAAACTGGAAATTATTACCAAAATCTTCAACTTGATGCACAATATGCACTTCTGAATGAAGCACACTTCAATCCACCATCTAGGGAACCATAGTTTCAGGCCCGAAGAATGGAGTAGAATTGCTAAGCTTCCCCTTAGTCAGGTTTTGAATTCAATCTAGCAACATTTTGATATAATTTTCCAAAGATGAGAAATGAATGAGCAATGGCCTGCTTTTATAGAATTGAAGATGACTGTTGGCTCTTCAGCTTCCATCTTTTTTTCCCTCCAAAAGGGACGCCCATTTCACTTTTGAAATATTTTAACTTTTTAAAACATAAAATTCACCTTTCTAGGCATCCAAAACTTGAGGAGAAATATTTACTTTAGAAATATTTAAATAATCTCTCAATGAGGCATCACCCTCAAAAACCCCCTTTTAAAACAACATAAAGTCATTAATCTAGGCCATGGGGCCTAAAATGAATTTTAAAACATTAATGACTTAAAATAGATCATTTTACCACAATAAGCCTCAAAAATGCTAAAAGCCAATTATGCTCCAAACTGCACTACTCGAAATGGAAACTGAGCTGATTGTTAATGCTACTGCCAGAAATAGAATTTACTAAAAATAGTAAATTCTGAAAAGTTGCTCAACTCACTTTGCATGTTATATCATTGTGAAGCTCTTTGGAAACCCATAAAACCCCACCAGACATGCATTCAAAGCTCTAACATGTAAGCCATAAAAAATGCTTCAAACCCCTGTAAAATAGGAAACCCTAATTTTACCTCTAACGAGCCTACAGCCTTCTAGAAATAGGCTATGAGTCGCTGAAGGGCGTATAGCTAAAATGGGGACATTACATCTTGAGTGCCTTGAATAATGCTGGAAAAGGTTGAGATATTTTCAAAATCATCCTGAACAAATGACCTCACCTCTGAAAAGAAGGGCCCCAATCTGCTCTTTAGGCCATCAACAGTCATCTTCTCTGAAGCCAATCTTCTGGCAAATATAGACTCAAGTGTGTTTAGGATCCCTTCCAGAATATTGCCCATTTCCTTTCTAACTCTAGCTGAATCTGCCTGCGTTGCATCAAGGAAACCTTGGCCTGTGACCACTGAAGAATACCGACTGGTGAAGTCATACTTGTCACCATCCTGTATCACACCTCCCTCCACGAAAGTCTGCAAGGGCATGTGCATCAAAGCCTCCAAACGAAGAATAGTCTTAGTTTGATAGATACGAGTTTCGCTCCAGGCTTGATTAACGGTGTCCATGCGTGCCAAAATACTAGAGGCTTGTTGATAAGCATGAATGAGATCCTCCATGAACTTCTCCATTTGAGTGCGAACACCACCAATCCACTTATTTTCCTCTAGAGCCATCTTCAAATTTTCAAGCCCGCTAACTGATTCTCTTGAGAGCTTTGCGGGAAGGTCAATTGTTGGGTTCTCTTGTCTGCACGGATGTGCTAAGTGCTGCACATAGCCAATCAGCATCCTGTGCTCGTTCTTCAACCTTTTGTATTTTCCCTTTGTATGGAGCAATCTATCTTGCATAGCCCGATAGGAGTTGTCGCATTCTTCAATTATCTGTGCTCCAGTGGGACGACCCAACTCAACAGTAGTAATCACATAATTTTCTGGCATCTCTTCATCTTGATCGTACTCTTCTCTTGGGGCAGCTACATGAAGTGTGTGAGAACCTGCTTCATCTGTAGAAATCTTGAAGAATTTTCTGGCCTTTTTTTCTGGTGGTGCACTGATCCTACTGAGGAGTTCTTCCATCTCAATTGCCGGGTCAGTCTCCTCCTCGGGATCCCTTCTCATTCTCTCCCTTAGCCAATCCGGCACTGCCTGTTGCGGATCACAAACAATGAGAGGCTGCTCCTCTCTCGCTTGTTCTTCACTTGCTTCTCTATTAACATTCTGATTAGGCTCATCAACCTCCATCTGCTAGGTATCTTCTATTGAAACTTGAGGCTTTTGCCCTGCAATAGTCTCATCCTCTAAAGCTGCCTCTATCTCTTGCTGGAAGTGGGTGTCAGTCGCTCTTTCCTCTTCTTCTTCCTGCTGGTCACCTCCTCTAGGCATATTGATGCTCTGACCAACTGATTCCCTACAGGGTGGTTGGTTTGCTTCCTGTAATTCTTGTTTTTCATTCAATCTATTTCTCTGACTCTCAAACAGTGAAAGTTCCCACACGCTTGAGGATTGAGCCTACGACCATAAGGGTGATGCCTCTTCTACTCTTTGGGGTAGCGGCTGAACTTGTAATGTCCCCTTCTCAGATGTGATCGTTTTTGTTGACCGTTGGCCTATTCCGGAGACCCGTAGGCTACGCGGATGGTGAAATTAGGGTTTCCTAATTTTGAGGAGGTTGTTGCTTGAAGTTTGGAATTCTGATTGCGGATTCTTTCTGGGTTTTTAGAGAGCTTCGCAGTGGTATGTCAGTTTGGCATTCCGAGCAACTTCATGAATTTACTATTTTTAGTAAATTCTATTTCTAGCAGTGGACAGGTTGGGTTCAGTTCAGTTGGTCTTCTTCTTCAGTTGGTTCAGCTGGCACTTCAATTTTTGGCCTTGGGCGCATATTTCTTGGAGAGATAAGTATTTTCATTATAATATTATAATTTTAATATTATATCCCCCCTTGCCTAGCAGTACAATTTTAAGTTGTTTTTAAAAGGGGACTTAAAGGGTCAAGGCGCCATGGTGAGATAAATTATATTTTAAAAATCAAATATTGAGCTTAATGAAAAGGACGCCTACTTGAAGGATTGACTTTTATTTAAAAGTGAAATATTTCATTAAGTGAAAAAGGACGCCATCTTTGGGAGGGAAATGTTGAATTTGAAATTAGGGTTTTGGGCGCCCTTATTGAAGCTTCTAGATGGTTCTCTCTTGTCTATATAATCAGGCCTCAACTCTTCATTTGGGATCTTTTGTCTACTACATCGTTATGCTGCTGAATTGTCTTCAGGCACTCGCTTCGAGGAAAGCATACCTCCTAGCATGGGCTCATCTTCTTGCTTGAAAGATAGCAACTAGTTGAGAGGTTAGCTTGTAATAGGTTTGATTTGCATTTTCAGTTGAGTAATTGCATTTTGGAGTTCTAGTTTGCATTTTCTGTCATATTTCTGATGTTGCTGAATGTCATTGAGGAATGTAAGATTTACTCATAGCTCATGAAATAAAAATGCTATCGTTCTGGGTATTGAATCTATCTATTTGTCTATGAAGGGCGACCATTCTAGCTCATTTCCAGATTTTATTAGTGTCTCTTTGATTTTGTAGAACAAATTCGCCCTTGCAGCTGGGCCGTACCATTTGGGAGATGCATTGAAAACCGTGCAAAATAAATGAGTGATATTTGGGGTGGTTTTAGGGTTGCATCTTAGGCGCCATCATCATTAGAGTAATCTGCATATGATTTCTCGTCAATAGGATGAGTTTGGAGCAAGATACGTGCATTTTAGTAAGTTAGTATGCTGCTGTTCTGTATTAATTCTGTCAAAAACAGTCATATCAGATTTGAGAAGGTTCAGTAGTTGAGTGAGGAGTTGTTATTTAAGGGTTTGGGAGTATTGGAGAAGTTTCTTAAATAGTTGCTGCATTGAAAGCTTCTAATCTTGTGATTCTGGTAGGTTCTCTAATACATTGTAAGCTGAACAGTAGTACTGTCAGCACTTCTCAATTCTTCTTGTTGATTTTATTGTAATTCCCACTGAATAAGTGGAAGAGGCTGGCTTGCCGCCTATTTACTTTCAGTTAAGTAGTTTAGGGACCCTCTGACCATATGCTCGCCATCACTCGGTGCCATTCTTGGTTAGGGTTACTTCTGTTCATCATGCATTGATCCTCTGACCATATGCTCGTCTGCACAGGCGCATTCTTGGTTAGAGTTCCCTTCAGTTTGCATTTGCATTAGATGCTTTGACCAATGCTCACGCCTTGCCCACATCGGGATCCTGGCGTACATTCTGGTTAGAGTTACCTTCCGCATCGTTTTGGTTTTGAGCTAACCTTAACGGGTGCGTGTTTCATTGTAATATCATTGCAAAAAACAAAAAAAAATTGGTCCGGTTCATTGCAGAACTTGTACCTCTTCTTGTGGCTCAGAAGCCTAGGCAACCTGTTTTCTTTTCTTTGCTGATGGCGGCCTTTGGTCACCCATGAGATTGTAAGTGAGAGCAACTGCTTTACTTTTGAGCCTCTTCACACACCTCTCCACCCAGCTCCTTATGAATGTTAGAACCGGTATGAATAGTGTATCTAAGTCTGTGATCTCTGGCTCCGACCAATCAGGTAGTGGGACTGGTGTGTTTCTCATTGACTCATAGTTTGGCTGCGTTACATTTACGTCCTCATCCACTTGATCTGGAACTGGAACAACCTCGCATTCTCTGATCATCTTCAGAGGTAGCCTAGTAAACATCCTCCTAACTTCAGCATCATCCCCCGCATTGTCCCATAAATCTTCCATATGAGCCTTATGCCTGTACTCCACATTCTGCACCATTCTGATTTTGTTGTAAGGATTGAAATCCTGCCTGCTGGTGTGGTATGTGAGATGGAAGAACTGCAACTCATCCTTAGCTTCTCTGGTTGCCTGTAAGGAAGGACAAACTTCATTTGAATTTCCCATGGTAATCGGGAAGTCTAAACCTCCTTTCTTCTTCTTCTTCTTTTGAATTTTGTCATAGGCAATGAATTGCCTAGACACTTCTAACATTATGATCCTGTCAGTGAGGTACCTCGGTAATCTGTATGGATACGATGTGAACCCCTTTAGCTTAATGTAGGCGAACTTCGGAAATTGGATAAGCCAATATCCATATTCTTCGATCAGCTTCTGAGCCTCCTTTGAAATTCTTTGTTGAGTTCTTCGCTAAAGAGTCCTTTTTATATGCATTGTGAAGGCGTCGTTCACCCCCTTATAGCTGGCAGTGTTGGTCAAGTGCAACTGCGGGCATGCCTCATAGATTTTAAACTGCACAGGACCACATCCGATTGGCTCCTTGTATGTTATTCCCCTATACTTGGTTATCTAAGCCAACATATATATAACATATGAACTCATATAAAATGTCTTTCTTCTTCTCAGGTGCCTGAACTGCTCATCTAAATTGTCGCTTATCATCGTTGCCCAATCAACACATTTCTTTCCCTCCG
Source organism: Sequoia sempervirens (assembly GCA_007258455.2). Taxonomy (NCBI): domain Eukaryota; kingdom Viridiplantae; phylum Streptophyta; class Pinopsida; order Cupressales; family Cupressaceae; genus Sequoia; species Sequoia sempervirens. The sequence goes on along the minus strand of VDFB02369634.1, from coordinate 3,579 downwards.
TGACAACTCTGATGTAATAAAACATTCATGGCTCAAAAATATATGACTGAGAGCTTCCGTTTACCCAGCTGAGCATTATTATCAAGTCGCGGTACTCTTGCTTCACATCATCCGATATAAACTGCTTCGGCAGCTTGGTGGGAGTAGGCCTGGGCTTCTGTATCCAAACTGAATTAATCATCCCAGCACATCTCTCAAAAGAGGAGTACATCTTCTCAACTCTTTGCCTTGTTTTGTATGCCATCCTATCAGAAGTGGGAAGTCCAAATGCTTCTCCAATAGCATCAGGCGTGAGATTGGCAAGTAATTTGCCATCAGGTGAAACAATTGTCCTCCGCTTTGGCCTGTAGCAATTTGCGCGCTCCATGATTAATTCCAGACATTGAATGGCTGTTGGAAAACCAACAGCTGCATAAATTCCTCTCTAAATGATATTGTGCGCAATGACTGACAGAGGGTGGCCTCCTAGCCCATACATTCGTCCTCTGAGTGCTCCCAGGTTAAATGAGCCGAGGTTGGTATCCGTGAAGCCTCCCATTTTTGAAGTAAACTTTGATTCAGGAAGGAACAACTTGCTGAGTTTCTTTAATATTGCCTACCTGGATGCATTAGCCTTGCTTGTTTCAGCGTTTGCAGTCTTGCCTGTAGCCTTATTCGTCCCTGCTTTAGCCATCCTACAAAATAAAATATAGATATTCATTAGAAACTTAGAAATTTAACTTCGTAATGACCAGCATATGGAGCGAATTTCAAAAAAGAAATGTCTCCAGCATTGAAATTTCTGACTTCAAACCTCAACACTATCAGTAGTCTATATCTTCTCAAAAAAAAATTTCGCCTATTCTAGCTCACTTTAGCAACTTCTCTTCACACTTTTCTTTTCTTCACCCTCAGAACTTCGAATTTGCACTTGCAGCTATGAGGAGAAATGAAAACTTTCCTATCTCTTATAACTGAGTCTGAGAATATCTTGGCTTCTAGAAGGACGCTTATTTTAGCAGACTCATTTAATTCTCTGCAGGAATTCGAATTTTCCCTCCTCTGGCAATTTGCAACAATTATCATTTTGAAAATTTCGAAAATTTCACCCCATTAATATTTATCTTTCCGGCGCCATAGAAATACAGACTTAGGCATATTTTATTTCATTTTTTCCTTAGGAATATTTCATCTCCCTTAGGAAATTTTCATCAATCTTAAATCCAATGTCCATCTTGAAATCATATTGCAAGGCGTAAAAAATTTCAAAATTTAATCACCCTTAGAAAATATTCAAACTCCCCTTTAGAAAATATTCAAGCTTTATTATTCATGGGTGCACATGAAGGGGTTGATTTAATATTTTCACCCTTGAAAAGATATATTTTTTATTAATGTTTATTTCAACTTCTCCAATATCTTTCTCATGGGCGTATCTTGAAGGGGCTAATTTAATTTTCCTTGCCTTAAAAAATTCTCTTTACTCCTCCCTAGCGTCTTGGGCACATTTAGAGGTGTCAGCTTCTAGTTTCAATGCCTTAGAAAAGTTTCAACTCCTCTTCACAACTTGGGCGCATTTACCACCTTGCCATTCCATTTTTATTTTCTTTTTTGCCTTAGGAAAATTTCTAACACTTATCTTATAATGGGCTCATTTTGGAGGGGGTGCTTCCATTTTACCATCACTTAGGTGTTTTTCTTCATCACACTATCTTGGGCGCATATGGGGAGTCCTACTGACATTTTCCATGACTTACAAATTTTTTGAAACTCTCTCCTCAGGCTAGGCGCATTTTGAGGGTGGTGGTTCCACTTTCCATTACTTAGAATATTTTTCTGTATCCCCTCTCATGATGGGCGCATTTGGAGGGTCTAGCTTCCATCTCACATGCCTTAGAAATTTTTGTGTATCCCCTCTCATGATGGGCGCATTTGGACCCTTGTGCTTTTGCTTTTATGACTTAGAAACTTTTCTCCTTCACTCATTGCTTGAGGGCGCATTTGGGGTTGCTAACTTTCATTTTTCAATACTTAGAAACTTTTTCTAGCCTCCCTCCTTGCTTGGGCGCATTTCACATGTGGTGATGCCATTTTAAAACACTTAAAAAATTTCTTGGGCCTCCTTACAACTTGGGCGCATCTTGGGGTGTGTGCTTCCATTTTGATTGCCTTAGCAAAAATTTTGTGTCCCACTTCACAAGCTAGGTGCATTTGACAAGTGTTGATGGTGTTTTTATGCACTTCTCAACACAGGTAATGCGTAGATGCACTACCTCTCTTGAAAGACAATCTTCCACAATCAGATTGCAGAACACTATCCCAAGGTCTCTAATGTCAGGTCTTGACAGTGCTTAGATACCTCAGTAGTTTGATGTGATTTGCTGGAATCACAAGGCGGTCTTACAGGAAATAAAAAGCATGGACACAAAGCGTGGAAGTTGAATCTTGAAATGGAGTTCATAGGATGAAAAGCTGTCATGCGTTGGCTATAGGTTCAGACAGCAGTCTTGGACTCCATTTTATTGTTGGATTTGGCTTTACAATATGCAATGAACCTTAGCATAGGTCAGTCATTAATAAAAAGAAGAAAAGGCGAGGAAGGGGGAAAGTTCCTAAGTCTGCAACTAACTATGAATAGTGACAATGGAGTTCCTGCAATGGACAATTCCTCAAAACAATATCCCACTTAACCAGGGATTTCACAGTATCATGGAAATTGTGCTATCTTCTAAGGTCTGCAGATATTTTATCCTTCATCCACCACATACGTGCATGAATCAAAGATAAATGTTTGGAGCAGCTTTGAAATCAAGTCCAGGCTAACTTTGCACAGCTATCTACCATCAGCAAACAACAAAAAGTATGGACAAAGAAATCATCAACACGACAGGAATTTTCATAATCACCCAACAGCATTCCTAAGATCTATCCAAAGAAAGAAGACAGCTAACTAAACAGCAATAAAATCTAAATCAAACATCTAACATTGGAGATTGAATCAAGTAACATGGAATAAACCAAGAAAATACACCAAGTCAATGCCTTTTTCTTATAAATTTCTGCAGCATGTCTTTACAACAACTCAACTCTCTCTTTGCAAATGAGAGGAGAGCCCTATTTATAGTTTTCCAAAAGTCAAATGAATGGCCAAGATTCATTCTTATTGTGTGGCCCAGATTCATTACAAAATAGGGTTTCACCTACCCCCCAATAGATCACAATTTAAAAATTACATTCTTGTCTTTTCCCTATTTCGTCTTCTTGCTGATGGCACTGTAGCTCTTTTGTCTTTTAGCAGATTGCTGTTTTGCTGTAGCTACTCTTCAGGAAGTTCATCTTTGGCAGGGCTGTCTTCTTGTTCCTTGGAAGCTGTATATTCGATGAACTTGAGGACGACGTCCTGGAGTTTGTCTATTTCGATGACTTCGCATCGCAGCGCCTGGTAGCTCCACTCCTTTGCATTTTCTTCCAGCCTTTTCCAATCTTCATCATACTTTGAGCCCTGGTCTCTGAACAACTCTGATTGATCGAAGGCGCGAGTAGCAAAACCCAGGAATTCTGTCGTGATATCTCTAGCCATCCCGTCCTTCATCTTCTCCT
>VDFB02369633.1:0-22939 GCA_007258455.2 Sequoia sempervirens | reverse complement strand
ATCATAAGAGATCCGTGGGCCCCACACTGCAAGCTCTGGCTGTCGCCGTGCATAAATAGCTGAACCAACAGGCATACCTTGAATCTGACCAAACTGTCGCAATACACGTCCAGCAAGAAATCTCTCCAAGATCCATGTAGTCCGTCCAATCAAGAATCTAGAGGTGCATACATATGGCATCTCCCTCGCATCCTCTGGCCATGGCTCGCAATCCAAATATGGCCTCCAGCATACTGTGTCCAAACTATCTAGAAGCTACTGCCAATACACTAGTTTGCCCAGTCTAGGCTGAGCAATAATATGTGCATATCTCCATCTATATGCTCGACCAGCTGGTCGATGTCCTCGGGTCAATGGACGTAAAACTGCAAAATGCTCCCATGCCCATATCTGTAGTAATGAGCATCCAACAGCAAAACTCCGGCCTCTACCATATACGATATGATGTAGCTCGTCATATAGGTGGGCTAGCATACATGTACCCCATGCATACCGTGTCCCCTGCATCACCATACTCTCCAAAACATGACCCCATCCGATCGCAAACCCCTTCGACCTATGGTCGGGGCACAACACACCTCCAATGAATCCTGCAAGTACAGCTGGTAGCGGTGGATAGGTATCTGTGATCTCACCCCATGGGATGAAGTATCCGGCAATCTGATCATCTCTGAATATCCGTCTCAAAGAAAGAGTACCTCCAACCTCTCGTCTGTCAAAAACAACTATCTCTCCCATCACTGGGATCCGTAGGATGCGATATACGTCCTCGGGGGTCACTGTAATCTCGCCGGTCGGTAAATGAAAGGTGTTGGTATCGCTATGCCACCGCTTTGCAAGTGCTGTCAATAGAGCCCTGTTGAGGCGAACCTCGGGCATATCAAGTAATGAAGTCAAGCCACAAGCATCAATCACATCTCTATCAGACTGTAATAAATGCAGAATCAATGACCATGTGCTCGGGAAAGTCTCTCGTAACTGCAGGACACCTAGTCTCTCCTGTTCACATACATCATCAAAACAACATCAATATCAAATCATCCTAACATATCAATCCAAAATTGAATATCAAACTATTTGTTTTTCATTATCATTATGAAAGGCGAATAATATCAAAATCATGTTTGTTTTTAACAACCTTAGAATCAAACGAATCAATAAAACTATTTGTTTTTCATCATGGAACGCAAATAATCAACATCAAGTTTCTTTCTAACAACTTTAGGAGAAAACTTATCTGTCCTATTTGTTTTTAACAACTTTAAAAACAAATTTATCAGCTACTATTTGTTCTCCAACAACTTGGGAAACAAATTTATCATTTGGAACAAAAAGCGCTACAGAACTAGTTATGGGCGCTACAAAAAAATTTATCGACGCTAAGTAACTTTTTGCGCTACAGAATCAATTAATAGCGCTATGATTTTTATCAATAGCGCTATGGAATATTTTGCGCTACAAGATTTGTTAAGAGCGCTGCAATACATCTCAGGTGCGCTATGATATCATATGCGCTATGAAATCTATCACGGGCGCTACGATATCAATTGCGCTATGAAAATAATCATATGCGCTACAATATTTATTAAGGGCGCTACAATATTAAACGCGCTACGAAAAATGTTGAATGCGCTACGAAACACTTTAAGAGCGCTAAAACTCAAAATTTTCAACAATAAACATTGAAACACGTGCGCAAAAACAAAATTTTCAAGAGACAGGGATTTACGAGACACATACCGGAGGTCCGTAGTGCGCTGGTCGCTGATGTCGTCGGATACGCTCAAAACGGTGCAGGTGAACTGGAAGTGCCATGATTATCAACTCAGAGCTCAATATTTGCAAATTTTACTAGGTTAAAATTGAAAATGACATGGAAAATGACATTTTTAACCTATATAATGGTAAAATTGGGGCATTTTTATCATATTTTCACATAGCAGGGGAAATTTCTTCATCAAATTTTCATTTCATATATTTTCAGGTCAATTTCTTCAAATCATTAGTTTCGAACGATGAATCGACATCTTCAAAATCATAAAAAATCATAAAAAAATAAAAAAAATTCACAAAAATTCAAAATTTTATCAATTCATCGTTCGCAGGGCATATACTTATCATTATTTCGATAATCAACATTTGGGGCAAAATTCAAAATTCTTTGAAGCAATGCGTAAAACACATCACTTCAAAGAGGGGCAAAATGTATACACCTTAAAATGGTCACATCACATTGTCTGGTAATTAATTAAATATTTTTAATATTTAATTAAAATCTTCTAATTCTATCTGCGTATAAATAAATTTAAATAATTTATTTATATTTCTTCATTCTTTCATTATTTTGATTAAATAAAATAATAAGTTTATTTAATCATCTTTCAGATTCATTTCTTGCACTAATTAAATAAACATACGACTATTTTTATATACTACTATCAATAATTTCGCTTTGAATATCTTATTCAAATAAAGATTAAAATATTATTCTTTCTTCAAATATCATTTACAATTAAATATTCCAAAATATTTAATTATTTTTCCTAATATTCATTTTAAATCATTTCAAAATTCCTCTAATTCGATTCAACAATCTATTCATAATTAAATATTTCCAAAAATATTTAATTAAATCTTCTAAAAATTTCATATTCTTCTAAAGTCATATCACAATTAAATATTCCAAAAATATTTAATTAATTCTTCCATAGTTTTCAAAAATCAAAAATCAAAATGCAATAAATTAAATTAAATAAATTTTATTTATTTAATTTGGGGATTTATCTTCAACTCCCGGGAAACAAACTGCCAAAACAGAAAATTAAATTTCTCTGTTTCTGTGCAGGCCTGTTCCCGTGGGTTGAAGACAGGAATCCATCCTTTTCTCCAACCTCTCAACCTCCCCCATTTTCTTCTCAACCTCTCAATCTCTCACCATTCAAACTTACCAGACAATCTCACAGCCGTAGATTCTTGCCAGCCGGGATTGAGCCTGCAAAAAATCTATAAATACAGCTGCCGGGAGCTCCAAAATCATATAGAATTTTAAGCAAGTAAACTATAGGAAAATTGCATAGTATTCCCAGCATTCATAGAGTATTTTCATAGCAATAGCATAAAATCATAGCATAGTAGCAATAGAATCATGTTATCTTTCATTCACAGCCCCTGTGCATAATCACAGCCCCTGTTCATATCCGTTAACAGTTTTACTCCACCAGCATATAGAATAGATTTTCATCTTCATTTGCATTCTCATTCTGCAGCAGCCATTTGGAGAAGCTAAGCTTACACAATCTGAGAGCCACAAGCTTCAAAAGAATCTCTGTAGATAGAGAAAAATGGGACAGCTCTGAAGGAATTTTGTTTGTTCAAATTTTATTTAAATTTCTTTAGATTAAGGTTTCATTTAGTGTTTTATGTTTTCATTTAGATTAACAATTAAGCATATACACAATACCAATGGATGGTGATCTAGGGTAGATGTGCATATATCAAATTGTTACCAACCTTTGTGCCAAGGGTACCAATCTATCTAAACCTTGTTTACTGGCTCTTAGAGCACAAGAGTAAATAACATACGATGACATGTAGAAGCATCTAGTTTTGGAAAATGTAGTAATCTATTCATGTAGTCTGTCACTTATCATCTTTCCCTAATGCAATTCTACAGGACCCTCTATCATGTGGGATATTCTCACAAACATCGAGGGTTTAAATTTTCTTGCATCTCTTAAACCAACTACTCTACATAGAAAAGTTATAATATCATGCATTTCTTTTTTAAACATAGACCTGTGAATTACCTTGGTCTATGGTGTAATTGGTTCTTAGCAACATTGGGTGCTCATGATTTCTCTATTACAATCTTCATCATTTTGATATGTCTTGGTTTTAGCCTTTATGTCAACATTATACATATGTGTGTAAATGGGGAGACCAAATGTGCATATGATTCCTTTTTGTGATAGGTCTATGTAAATTCTCCCTTATTTCTCAATTATCCTCTTGGTTGGGTTGTAAGGATTTATACATTTCATAACAAATTCAAGAGCCTCCATCGTTGGCAGAAACCCTCCTACAAGAAGTAACCCATTTGCCACAACATTCTTGGTACATTGAGAAGCATTCTCTTGTAATAGCCATAAATGGATTTCAATGTTGAAAGACCATCCCATATGAGTGTTTGTAACCACTACATTTATTTGTATAGCTTGTGAATTACAATACTTGAATTCATCTTTTGGCCTTGCATTACAAGTGCTCATTTTGTATAATGTGTTCTGCAGTTTCTAGAATATGTGTCTTGTGTGCGAGTTAGGGTTAAATTTAACCAAAAATTACAATTTAGAAAATTTCAATTCATTTTCGATTAAATTCAAGAAATTAGAGAATAAGCAACATTTCAATTCCTGAATGGAAATACCATTATCAAGATTTTTTCAGCTTGAGAAACACTTAACAAAAATATTAGTTATTCAAAAAATACCTGGTTCTGGTTAATAATGGTGATCTTTTAGAATGCAACTTCAAAACCCTTAGTAGTTGTGTCTTCATTTCTCTAAATTTACCTGTCCTTGCGCATCAATGTCATTTCATTACTTCAATGTCCTTAGCAAATTTGCAATATGATGCAAAGTGGAGTGTTACAAAAACAATTGAATGCTTGAGGTGGTGCCAAGTACATAGGTAGTTTTCCACCTCTATTAATTACTTGTTATTTTGCATTAATTCCTTGAATAAAGGTGTAATCATTATAGATTATGGTCCATATTACAAACACCTAGATTTTTGCACTCACTCATTACTAGAGAAGAAAGACAACGTGATGATTATATGTGGCAATTAGATGTCATGTTGATTCTTTGTAAGGTATATATCATTAAAGATACATGATCAATTGGTGATCACCAAGATTAAAGCTTTCCAATATTTCCTTTGAAAAAGAACAAACACCAAGATCTAGGAAATACCCTCTAGGGAAAGAGAAAAATGGAACAAGAGGAAAGACCAAAAATTGAGTCTGAAAGATAAATTGAAAATTTTTAACAATAGATTCTTCGATTCCCAAATTTGGAGAAAAGGAAACAACAAAAATACCAGAATCTAGTAAAAAGGAAATTATAGAGATTGACAACTCTGGTCAATGAAATATCGAGTAGAGTTAGAATCATATGAAGATACAAATTCCCCTTGGCACAAACGTGGATTGTAGGACTCTTGTTTCTGGTAACATGTTAAACTTTGTGAAAAGACTGAAACACCAAATCTGGAAAGAAAAAGGATACAACAACAAAGAGGCCAAGTAAAAATAAAAGAGAAATAAGCAACCAATCAAGTAGCAAAACAACACCAAAGAAAGCGAAAGAAAAAAGAGCAAAGGAAAAGGAAAATAACAAGGGGGGTCCACATTTTTCCAAGGGGAAAAATGTGGTGTGTTGTGAGACCACACATCAAGGAGGTTAGTACTTAAAATATATCAAGATGTATAAGAATTTACATGTTGATATTGACTCCAATGAATGGGAGTGGGCCTCTTGCACATCAAGTGACAATGACCTAACTAAGACCTTCCACAAACTTGACCTATCTAATCCCTCAACCAAAGGTAAAGCTTGGATCGACTCCTTTTGGGATATGGATAACACTTCCATTTTTACCCTATCTACCTATTAATTGAACCTTAATGATACTAGTGATAACATGCCTTTAGTGTACCTACAACTGATAAATTAGTACCAACAAGGACCACTTGACTTGGACATGTTCAAAAATGATGAAGCAATAGCCAATTTTATGGGACTACGCAAAGGCATACCCCGTGGGGATCATAAAGTTGGCTTTACTATAGATCTTGACAATGTAACCTACTTTTGGGGGGTCTATCTTGCCATAAAATTGAAAAAATGAATATAATAAAATAAAATAGGAAAGGTCTTTAGGTGAAAATCAAAAGGTGCCTCTAGACCTAGAAAAAGTAAAAAGAAAGGACATATATGAGGGAAAAAATTTCTTCAAGGCACTCAAGGATGGAGGTTTGGACTTGCTCCCTATAATTCAAGAGAAATCAGCTATGCTGGTAGAGAATTCTATGGAAGTCAACATGGGAATTAACGAAAATGCTAAGATCATCCATTTTGTGGCATCTTTGACTAAGAAAAAGCAACCAAAGTTTCATGCCTTCTTTATAGAGAGACAAATTAACTTTTCTTGGTCTTATGCTAACATGTCTAGTTTGTATCTTGAATTAGTGCTACATCACTCTCCATTGTTCCCTAATTCCAAACTAGTCAAACAAAAGCTAAGAAAAATGAATCCTCAAATTGCACTACTCCTAAAAGTGGAGTTGAAAAATTTACTCAATGTTGGCTTCATTAGACCCATCAACTATGTAGAATGGATTTCCAATCTAGTGCCAGTGACCAAGCCAATGGGAAGAATATGAATTTGTACTTATTTTAGAGATCTAAATAAGGCATGCCCTAAGGATGACTTTCCATTACCTATCATCAACATCATAGTGGACCTGAAAGTAGGGTATGAGATGTTATCCATCAAGGATGGTTTCTTAGGATACTATCATATTAGAATTTCTCCTAAAGAACAACATAAGATAGCCTTTACATGTCCTTGGGGAACATATTGTTGGAGTGTTATGCCATTTTGGACTGAAAAACACTAGAGCTACATATAATCAAGCCATGACTATAATCTTTCATGAACTCATGCAAACCCTCATGGGAGACTATGTAGATGACTTGTTATCCAAATTTCTTTCAAGAGGTGACCATCTGTAGGTTCTAGATAATATTTTCTAGATATTAGAAGAATACAAAGTACGGTTGAACCAAAATAAATGCATTTTTGGGGTAACATCAAGCAAGCTTCTAGGGTGCATTGCCTCTCAAAGAGGCATTGAGATCAATCCTACCAAAGTGAAGGCTATCATAGACATGCCACCACCAACCTACATAAGTCAATTATGAAGACTACAAGGAAAATTACAATCCATCTAAAGGTTCATTGCTAAACTCATAGATAAGTGCCAACTATTCCAACATTGTCTATGAAAGGGAGTGCCATTTATGTGGACTTATTGAAGTTAAGAGTAATTCCATGAAATTAAATACTATTTATTAATACCTTCTATTCTTATGTCTCACATTAATGGTAAGCATGTCTCATACTTTACATTTTAGCAACCACATTAGCACTAGGTGCACTATTAGCATAGAATAACAATGATGGAAGGGAAATATAAATTCACTACATTATCCACACACTTGTGGGATATGAGCTAAATTATAGCCCCATTGAACATGCATGCCTTGCGGTGGTTTCCCCACTCAAAAACTCAAGCATTACATGTTAAATCACCAAAAAAATCTCATAAAAAAATTGATCCCTTGAAGTATCTCTTTAGAAAAGCATCCTTGATTGGTTGGTTAGCCAAATGGTAATGATATTAAGTGAAGACAACATTCAATATGTTGAGTGGAGGGAAATAAAAGGACAAGTCATAGCCGATGAATTCGTAGATGCGCCCACGAAAACATATCATCCATTAGTATCATAATTTCTTGATGATTCCATATTCACACTAGACACCTTAGTCACATGGAAGTTATATTTTGATGGATCTCACACGAGTCATGGTTTAGGAACAAGTATATTTTTCATTACACCCCAAGGATATACTATACCAAAGTAATTTAAAATTGTTTTTTCTTGCACTAATAACATAGTAGAATATGAGGCACTACTCACAAAACTTTGTATGGCCATCAAATGGAAGATCAAGTGCCTTTAGGTATATGGTGACTCATAGTTAGTTATTCAGCAATTCAATGATGACTATGACACAAAGGATGGTAAAACTACTCCCTACAAACAAATGGTTGATAGATTCAAGAAATACTTTGATTACATCATCTTTGGAAAGTACCTAGAATATAAAATAAGGAAATCGATGCAATGGCCATAATCAGATCTCTCTTAGACACTACAAATAATGTGTAAGAGTATAAGTGATTGATAGAACTATTTTTGATCCCTACCTTTGATATATATGAATCTGAAATGGTGTGCAAACTTGTTAGTCCTAATTCCCCTTGGTATAAATATTTCTACTATCCACATGACCAAGTTATCCCCTTGATCTATCTACCAGCCAATGCAAGACCTTCATTTGTAAGACCTCTAGATACACCATCATCATTGAAATTAATTATAATTGAAGCTTGGAAAACACCCTACTTAGATGTCTTTATACAAAGAAAGCACAAAAAATCGACAAGAGGTACACGAGGGTATATGTGGATCTCACTCGAGTGGTCCTCATTTAGCCAAGAAGATCATGTGAGCTAGATATTATTGGACGATAATGGAATGCGATGCATACCACTTTGTTAAGAATTTTTGATAGTTTCAAATACATGGAGGCCTTGTACATACACCAACTGAAGAACACCAACCAATCATGTCACCATGGCCCTTTGCTCAATGGGGACTCAACCTAATAGGTAAAATTCATCCCACATCTAATGACCATAAATTCATCATCATAACAACTGAGTATTTCATGAAATAGATAGAGACTATCCCTATGACATACATTACTAGCAAAAAAATCAAAATTTATCCTCAATTACATCATATCTTAGTATGTTGTCCCATAGTCCATCATTACTAATAACAGTTATCCTTTCAAGAACTAGGATGTCCACCAATTATGCAAAAAAACTCCACATTTAGCACCATTTTTCCACTCCATATTATCCCCAAAGTAACGGCTAATTCAAGGCATCTAATACAACCATCATTAAAATCTTGAAGAAGACTATCAATGATGCTAGCCATGACTACCATCTTCAACTCAATCCCACCTTATGGCCTACCAAACTAGCATCTACACTCCCATAGGAGCCACACTATATTCCTTAGTCTTTTGTTTTGAATCCATCCTTCCTATTGAGGTCGACTTACCTTCCCTAATGGTATCCATGCTAGGGATTATTGATAATGATGAGTATCATGAATCCAAATTGCGTGAGTTGGAGTTGCTAGATGAATGAAGATAAAATGCATTGGTCCATCTATAAGCTTAACAAAATTGTGTTCATCATAGTTATACAATAAGAAGGTTTTAGTATGACACTTTGGCATTGGTGAATTATTCTTAATAGAAAATCTAAAGAATCAAGAAGAAAGAGAGAACCTAGGAAAATTTTAAACTAATTGGTTGGGACCATACATCATAATACCAATATATGGATCTAGTGATTATCAGCTTTCTACTCTTGAAGGTGAACAATTGTCAGAGCCTATCACTAGCTTGCACCTACACAAGTTTTAAACCTAGCTTTCAGAAAGCCTTGTCAAAAAACTAAAAAATACAATAAAATAAAATAAAATAAAAGAAATTGTCACCTTGATGAAAACCTAGCAAAGAAGCATCTTGTATGACCACAAAAAAAAATTCAAAAAAGGAATTGAGAAAATTGTAAAGAGAAATAATTCATTCAATAGTGAAAATCACTTCGATGGTTCTTTGTATAAGTACCATGGTGAAAACCTAACAAATAGGTGCCATGTGTAGTCACTCATTGCTCTATCATCTGCCATCATTATATCTAGTTTTTCACCCTCACTCATAATAAATTCACCTTTGGGAATCTTCACACCACTTATAATAATGCTTTATTATCCTTCCTAGAGCCTAAGAAGGGTTGACATTACTTATTTTTCACCTTTCATATCCATGCACAATAAGGCTTATTCAATTTCATCTCCAATAATTAGAACTATACCTAACTAGGGGCAAGTACCTAACTTAAGTCTTCATGGGATCCTGGATTGGGTATTGGAGGTCATAATTCCAAAAATACAAAAACATCCAAATAAATTTTCATAAAGCCAAAAACATTGAAATATTCCCCAAAATCCAAAAAAAATATAAAACTCCAAAAATACAAAAAATAAAAAAATTCCAAAAATCCAAAAATATCAAAATATGTCAAAAATCCAAGAACATCCAAATAAGTTTCAAAATAACAAAGAAGTGTCAAGTCTTGTCAATCTAATTCAGTCTATCAAACTACATTTCCTATGTGACTTTGCATAGGGAAGGCCATCTATGATGAGCCCCCAAGGCACTAGGTTAGTCCTTTAGGGTTTGTTGAGACAATTCAATCATGGATTAGTCCATAATAACATCCATGGTCAGATTCAGTCAAACTATGATGTCTTTGTAGATGTTACATAGGAAAGGCCATCATTGATGAGCTCCAAGGTACTAGTCCAATCTTTTTGTGTGGTCTCACAACATGTCTCATTTTTCACTTTGACAAAATGTGGACCTCCTCTTTTCTGTTGCTTTTTTTCCCCTTCTTTTTCTCTTTTCTTACTTTGGTGTGTTTCTTTCAGAGGAAATGGTAAAATGATGTTGTCTTGATCCTATTTTCTTGGCTCCCACTTAAGTTTGTGTTTCATCAGATTTGAAGTATTTGAAAAAAAAAAAATTGGCCTTGTTAACCAACCAGATACACAGGTCTTGAGTATCAATTGTTGTTGCTCTAAGGATAGTGTATATTCTACCAAATTTTCTTTCTCTTGGATAGTCGTTGCACCCTATAAGTTTTCACCCAAGTAAAATTGTCTTGAGTGTTCATGTTTCAGCCTACTTTTTCCTTGGTTTAGATCGGTAGTGGTTTAGAACCGAAGATTGGAAGTTTTTGTGAAAATTTTGTTTTGAACCAAATTAGTCTCACTTGCACTTAGTTCTCATAGACCCAATAAGAAAAAGTCCTGATCCCCGGTAATTCTTTAAAGCCCAGTGTAGAATGATTCAAATCTTATTGATTGATTAGCCATTTATCATCCAATCTACACCCTTTCTCTAAGACCTTTTTCCCCATAAGAATTAAAGTGACACACAAGTCTACCATGTTGGCCACTAGTACTTCTTTTCTCTCTAAGGTGGGCCCTAGCACAAGAATCAAGGAGTTCATAATTTGAACCCTAATTTTCCATGATTGCATCTTTGTTTAGGGTAATTAATGCACAATAAAAGAAATTAAAGGTGGAAAACAATACATGTAATTGGCACCACCTTGATCATGTAGTTGCTTCCATAACACACTACCTCATGCTCAACCATTCATTTGTAAAGATATCAAAGAATTAAAACCAATATTGTGGCACACAAAGAAGGGTAAGTTTTAAAATGTTGAAGAATATGGCTACCATGGTCTAAACTTGTATTTATTCAATCTCATTATCAATGAAACTAGGTACTCTTCTAGTAACTAAATTCTATTAATTTTTCTACATGCATGGCTCTAGTTAAATGTGATTACCTCTAGTTAGGTCATTAAGGAACTAACCATTTCTAAGGAATTTAAGCTAATTGTAGACTGTAAGTGTTGTGAGTAAATAAATTTCATGAATTATTAAAAAATTATGATTAAAATTATCCCTAACTCACACACAAACCACATATCTACTAATAATGCAAGAAACTAAGAAATATATGAGCTCGTCAAGAAGGAAAAGAATAAACTAGGAATTCAAATTCCCCACCTTGCAAGTCATATCATTTTGTGAGACATTTACTAAGACCCATCCAAGAGGCTTCAATGAGTAAGAATTCACTATGAGGACTCAACAAGAAGGTGCCTCTCAGTGCACCAAAAAAAATTGTTGCATGCAAGTTGCATTTGGAAAGAGGGTTCTTGTTAGCAATGGATGCCCCTGAGCTGGTACTAGAATGCATGAGATGGTATGACCCAAATAGGAGGGTTATTGAGAAATAAGGAATAGTCTATGCAAATCTCTTGATAGATTGAATTGTGTACACATTTGGGCTCCCTACATCTAGATAGACGAGTGCATTAGAAACATAGTCTTGTTATAGCATACCTGGATGTATAAGAACAAAACATGAAGTTTATGATCTTTGACATGGTTCCAAGAGAAGCCCACAAAGCTAATAAAGAAAATCTTGAGGTCATCATTTATTTAGGAGGTTCAAGACATGATAACCTTATTGAATAGGTTAGTTAGATGCAAAGATACCAACAAATTTGAACCCTAGATGTTCAATATTATAATGAAAATAATGGAAACCCTTGTGCAAATTCATTAGGGAAATTTTATCATTGATAAGCTACACATGAACAAATACTAAAATTTCCAAACACTTGGTGGTTCTCCATGCTTTCATGTGTCATCTATTCATGTTCCCTAAGGGAAAATACAAAAGGATTGAATAGAGTAGGTACCTTGGGAAGAAAAAACTAGGGAATAATTTGATTTATATTCATTTTCCCCATATCACTATTCACCAATACAGGGAGCACTAGTAGAAGGTAAATGATGCATTTTCTATGAAACTAGTGAGGTTGATGGAAGGGGAGAAAGCCAAGAGATTATCTCTTGAAGTATAGAGTGTTATCCAGTCTATTGGGGGCTCGTATATTTAATTCCATACTTTCACAAGTAAATTAGGGTTGAAGGATTTATAGAATAGCCTTTCATGCTACCTAGGTACCTAATAGCTAAAATGTTGTTACTAGAACATGTGAGACATGTGTAGCCATCTCATGCTCTTTTTTCATAAGTACATAAGAAATTTTCTATTATATTCCCTATCACCATTGGGAATTATAAATGTCCTACCATCAAAATGCCAAGATGTACAAGGATGAGTTGAAACTCTATGGGTTAGAGTTATTTACACTTCAGAGGGAAAACTATCATCTAGTGGGTAGCCTTTCCAAGAAAATAAGCAAGAAGTATACTCATGTTTATCATATAGAGGACTTTTTGCATAACTGTAATGATGATCATGATGTGAGGGAGAGGTCATACAAGAGGTTTTCATTAGGAGTAACAAAGGTTCTCAGAATTCATGATATTCTAGAGCAATTAGATACTTATAATGGAGAGGTACTAAATCCAATTTATTATTGAAATAATTTTTTTGATGACCCCATACCCAACCCAGATTATACAAAGAAAGAGGTAGTGATCATTGAAGATATTTCTAAACTGGTATTGACATATACTCATTATTGGATTAATGGTTATGTCAAGACAATGAAGGAAGTTAGGATAAAACCCACATACCCACACAATATTAAAAGAAACAAAAGTTGGTAGAAACAAGGGCAACTAACCTAGGTGGGGAAGAATCTCTTGATACTTCAAGCCAAGGAAGTTTCATGGCTAGCTAGCCTACACAAAGAAATTGTGGCAACTTTGGCCAATGTAATGGAAATTCCAAAGGTGGAATTTTCTTCCACAGCAAAGCCAAGAGCTCGGAATTTGACCAATGGGGATGTGAGAATGAGAAAATAGGTACATGCTAAGAGAAGCTCTACATCATAGAAGGAAATAGATATATTTACTTCTCCACCCTCAATCAATACAACAATAATGAGACAAGCCTTTGGAGGGACTCCTATAATTGAAAAGGAAGTTCTTGACCTAACAAAAGAAGAGGTTAATAGAAACTTGAGAAATGGCCTACTAAGACGAAATATTTTAAGAAAAAATGATCCAAAATAGATCCAATGATGCAGTCAGTAGTGGAAGAAGTGTCAGATATAGTCGTATTTTGAAAATAGAGAAGAAGAAGAGTTTATAATAGGATCACTCACTCAAGAGGTGGGAAAATGTGAAGAAACAAATGTAAGAGAAACAAGGGAAAGTTTAGTTGAGAGCCCTATTCCTATTACTGATGAAGAAGATATAATTGAGAATAAGCCTTCACAAGGAAGAGTTGAAAAGATTGTTGACCAACTGTAGAATTCTAAAGAAAGAGAAGAAAATTTGGATAAAAAAAGGTACAAAGTCCTCATAGACCTTGGGTGGTGAACCAAGAAACGATGAGAATATTGATGTTTTAGGACAATAGGAAAATATTTATCCAAGGGATGATGCTGAAAATATGGCAAGTTAGGAAAATGTATGTTTCCAAGAAAAATAGATAGTGAAAGATCAAGGTAATCTAAAATCCATTCCAATGAGGATAGAGAATTTCAAGGTTATGGATGTTGTGATGAGAAATATTGAAATTTTGAGAGAGACAGTTCCTGAACATGTTGATCATCAAGAATGAGGTAATACTGAAGAGCTAGGACAAAATAAAGAAGCACCTGACTAGCTAGTCAGGAAATTGGCTTTGTCTTTGGAGGTGGAATTGGTGCCTCTAGATTTCAAAAGCTTAATGCAAGGAATATAAATCCCTAAACCTAGAGTCAGAGCAAAGAATAGACATGCTATGAAAAGGAATATAGATGGAGAAAGAACTATCCAAATAGCTACTCAGATAGGAGAGAAGAGTAAGCATGACGTGATAGCTAGGGATTACATGATGATAATTAATGTAGGGAACTCATCATGAGGATAGGAATTCGAGGAGATGAAGGTGAATTGAGAGACAACTATCACCTGAGTGGAGAACAATAAGAAAAAGAAAAGAGAATTAAATGAACTAATTTATTTCCTAGAGAATTGTATCAGGTCACAAGCCCAATCTATTCAATCACATTCTGAATTGCTATAGAATCCAATGCTAATGTCCAAAGAGTAGGCAAATTCTATCACAACACTTTTCCCTAAGGTAAGCATATTTGAAGATTGGATGGAATACCTAGTGAGGCAAGGTTAAGAGTCAATAAGGGATGCAATTGGGAAGTGTAAGGAGGCATACAATTGGTGTGATAAGTCTAGAAGACTTGAGAGTGAATTTCAATTTCACCAAGAACATAATGACATAGAAGGGTGGAGGCTAAAGGTTCTTATTTAGATAAATCTTTGAGAGTTGATAAATGAGAAATAGTTACAGAACAAGAAGTTCTAGTACTTGAGAAATGGAGGATACAATTGATTTGGTAAAGTGACACTTTATCACAATGTGTAAGTGGACTAAAAAAGTTCACTAAGGTATGTAAGAAGTTGATAGATAAAGATAAGAGTTTCATAGAAATGTTGGCTCAAAAAAGATATGATCCTCAGAATTTGGGATATGATGATAGGGAAGTGAAAGATTTCAAGGAATGGATTGAAAAGGTGAATAATAATGTTTTTCAATCATTAATTTGAGATTTAATCAATGATATCATAAGGTGCATGAATGTTGTGAGTAAATATGGGACATAAGTAATGTGAAGGAATGAAAATATCATTCAAATATTAGAAGAATATTCTATGAATAAGTATAGTTGAAAGATAATTGAAGGCATTCCAAAAGATCATATACATCAAATGTTGATTGCTTTCTGTGAGTGTTAGCAAAGAAAGAGTGAAGACGAGTCTTCAAACCAAGAGTCTAGTGAAGAAGAATAGGTAGACAGGTAGCGAAAGATTGGAAGTTTTATGCATGAGTAGTGTTTTGAAATGAATTTTGTATGTTTATTCCTAGAATTGATGAAGATATTTAATCCCAAATTTTGAAAAATGTCGATAGTTTTATTTTCTATGGAAAGTACTTGTGACTTGCAACCCGAAGTTTTGATTTTGCTAATGAAGAAAAGTTAATATATCTTTGACTTCACCTAGAAAGTTCTAATTCCAAATTTCACCTACCACATGCTACATTTTGATTTGTTTCTATAATTCTCTTTGATATGATTAAGTTCAAAATATTTGGGGGATTGTTTTTATAAAACGCTGCTAATTGCTTTATTTTTATTTTAAGTTCAAAATTTATGGGTTCTAGAGAATTAAAACTTTTTCAAGTTTTATTCTTTTTCCTATTTTCTATTCCATTCTAGACTAAAAACTAGTATTTTTCATTAGAAGTTAACTAATACTAGGGCCAAATTCAAAGCTATTTCTTGATATGAAATTTTAAATAGTTGATTGTTTGTTTCTTTTGAACATGACTATGTATTGCACCGTTTAAGGGTGCATACTAACACTATTTAGTGCCAAATGATCCTCCTTTTTTTAAACTCTTGCATCATTCTATGCCTATCTATGAAGCAATATGGTGAATTATAGAATGGTTTTCTCTAGTGTAGTTATTTCTTGAGCCATGCATGGATAATACATGGGAGCGATTTTACATTTCAATATTTTTTATGCTTTATTTCAAAGTAGATGCTCTATATTTCCAAAACATCTTCCAAAATTGATAAATACATGGAGTTTTATTATAAATCATTCAATTCAATGAATTTTTTAAGTGATTAAAGCTAAATATACTTGAATGTATGCAAGTTATTGGAGTGTCTTTAAATATTATTGCAAATTATTTGATTTCATGAAGTTATTGAGTGACATTTCAATGACTAGACTTAGATTATGCTTATATCTTTTGGATACCAACCAATTATTAACAAATGTATACCTCTCATGTTTAACAAAAAAATCATAGAAAACCTTGAGTGAACCTAGTGTGTCAAGACCTAACATAAATGAGACTTGGGATCATGCTAAGTTTTTCTTAGAGTTAGGTTTCCCAATCAATTCTTTCAAGAAAGGTAGGTTCCCATGGTCCTCTATGAGAATTTATTTGACTATTGGTGTATGTGTGTGTGCAACATCCATGTCAATAGAAGTGGTGTTAGAAGGAGGTCTTCTTTGTTTTAAAAGAAGGAATTTGGAGTCTCATAGAGTCACTAGGTCTCAGTCTAGCAATCTTCATGTGACACTAGTCAAACTTAGTGGTCATACATCATATAGGACCCAAGGGTCAAGGCCTATAAATTTAGTATCATAAAATTTGACTACTATTATACCACCTCCACCTACATCGATGGCTTTCTTTAATGTAGCATCACCTATTTAATTCATTATTTATAATGATCTTTTAAAGAATCTAGATAAATTATGTCTGAAGTACTATCTTCACAAAGATACAAAAGAACATATGAGTATCCTCAAAGATACATGCTTTAGAGCCAAGATACAACATGAAGATGTTGTGTGTAGGTTGTTTCCCTATGCATTAAGTGATGAGGTTTACCAGTGGTATATCAACCTACCCCATAATTCTATTAGGACATGGCAAGATATGGAAAACAAATTCTTAGCTAGATTTTCAGTGATAGTAAATTCTCCCTTGCTATATCATCAATTTTATTAGATTAAATTTTTTGATGTTGAACCTTTAATTTCTTTTAATGATAGATCCCAAAAGGCTTATTCTAGTCTACAAGCGCCCTGTATGGTAGATAATTTTTCCACCATTTCCATTTATTATAGGGTAGTTGATCCATTAACTATAATGTTTGTAAAATAGAGGGAAAATCCTTCTACTACCCTAATTTAAGCATACATGGAGGCCATAAGTGTGAATCTAGAAATGAAACACCTTGGAAGTGGATCATCTATGAATAGCAAGACTGGTTTGAATAACTATCCTATCTTGAGTATGAGTGGAGTTATATTAAATCATATAATGAATCCTAACTCTTTCCATTCAATAGTCCAGAATGGGACATTTTGTGTAGAATAGTTTCTTCCAACCCAAAATTAGTCAAGCTTTAGTACCACACCCTAGCCCAACTATCACAAAAATACATCCTAACCAAAATTATTTCTTCACACATAATTAGGAGAGTCAAACAATTAAGAATTAAGAGGATAAAGAAGAGATTAAAGCTATAAAAACTGAACTTAAGAGATTAACAACAAAGGTCAAACAACCGAGAAACTAGAACTTTTATTCTCAAAATAACAATGAAAATTCATAAGGTCGAGGAGACAATGCTCCCAAACCACCTAGACCTTGGAAAAAATGACCAAACAATGGGGGAGTATCCACACCTTTAAATAATGCCAATTCCTTTGAGGATAGGTCTACATCTGAGGTGAATTTAGCTAAATTTACCATGAATAATTGGTGTAGAATACACAATACAAATGCTCATTTTGAAATAGACTATCCACAATTCAAATTTTGTTGGACATTTTTCTTGCCACAATGCACCATAATGATTAGTGTGACTCTCACCTGCCCTAGGTGAATGAGTTAGTTTTGGTTAGATATGAATCTGTGTTATTACTAGATAATTATGTGTGTTTTAAGTCACCCACTATTTCCAAGAGTAATACTTATGAGCAAGGAGATAGTTTAGCCATGACCTTAGAAACCTACATGTTTCCTTACCAAGACAAAAATTAACCACAAGATGAAGCTGATGAAATTCATGTTTTTCAATAGTATCCAAAAGGACATAGCTACAATATGAGGAGTAACACCATTGGTAGAAGTAGATTTAAAGGGCCCTTGATCACATCAATCTCACCTAATAACTTTAACACTCTATGAAATGAAAAATATAGTAACATTACATGGTTACAAAAGGTGACCTCACAATAAATAGTTCTCAAAATGTTCCATGGAGTAGTAAAACTAAATTTGTCAATCAAAGTAATTTGACTAATTATTTGGTGGAAGAGATCATAAAGATAAAGATCAGCCTATCTTTACCAGAATTGCTTAAAATTTCTGTAATAAAAAAATCTTCTTAAATACATTAGAGGAATTCCCCAAGGAAAGCATAGTCAGTAAAGAAATGTAGGTGAAGGATAACTCTATTAAGATAAAAGACAAAAACTTGGTTCCTATGGCGGATGCACAAGTAGCATTTTATAAAGGAAAGATAGAATCCTTGCCATTTTTGTTAACACTAAGAATATTTGGTAAAAATATTCATCATCTCCTGGTAGGTTTAGGAGAATCTACCAATCTGATGTATTTTTTTATATGTAAAACTCTGGGCTTGACCATGACTAATTCCTTAAAGAAAGTTATTCAATTGGATAAAATTAAGGTAAATGTAGTTGGAGAGTTAACCAACATCTATATGTAGTTAGTGTCATACCCTAAGATTCAATATTATATTGATATCCAAGTGGTTGAAATACTAGATACTTACAAGATGTTATTGAGGAGAGATTGGTGAAAGACTTTGAATAGATATATGGACACTAAATTCTCACTTATGTGGTTACCTTGGAAAGGAGTCCCTAATTAGATTGGGATAGAGGGAGAACCACATATAAAACACATGATCATAAATTACAACCCAAGACGTAAATGCTAGAAGAATTTAATTATGATTTTTTTGAAGGAGAAGATAGTTGCTTAGACAAATTCTAGAATAATATTGCTAGAGAAGCTTGTAAGAGGAGGAAAATTAAAGATTCACTATTTTTTTTTTAAAAGGGTTGGTGTAGGTTACATAGCTCTATACATTTAGAGGGTACTTGGATGATGTGCTTAAAAATTATTCATAGAATTGGAGATCAACACTTCCAAGTAAATATAACTCTTAATTTGTTTGAGCCTAAAACACTTGAAGATAAAACAAAGGCAACATAGACTAAAAACATTAACTTGTCAGTTCTTAAAACTATTAAACTCAAAGACATTGAGGATCAAACATGGACCCTTATGTTCGATGAATCATGTGGACATGGAAAAACTAATCACTTTACTTTTTCTCATTTTGTCCCTCCTTGTGCTTATTTGGCTTGATTTTTCCTTGATTTAATGTTGAATATGGCCCACATATTCACATTAGGTCTTGAATCTTTATGAATCATTAAGATTTTGTGATGTCTTGTAGAGGTGTTGTGAAGTGCTATAAGACATTTTGACACATTTCTAGACTCTTATTATCATAATTCATCTATATACCCTCTTTTTATCACTTTCCAAGTCTTATTATAAATTGTTGTAAAGTTTTGAAACAAACATTCACACTTTTCTTGGCTTTCCATCAACAAATACACCTTTCTTATGCTTTATTTGGCCTCTTTATTCACTTGCATGCCTTAATTAAGTGTATTTTTTAATATAAACTTGAAAAACATCATTAAATGCAACTTAATTTTTGACACCCACTCATATGCCTTGAGTAGGACCCATTCACCCTATTAGAACTGTGAAATTCTAAATAATTTCACAAGGTTTTTTATACCTTTGAGTTTCCAAATGAGTCCTCACCATATGCACATATCCTCTCTTCATAGCCTTTTGCCCATTTTTTCTTGTGTGACCCCATAAAAATCATCTAGGTCTGAGTATTTCATATTATAATCCATATAAGCATGAGATTATGAAGGTCTCCCTGATCCATATTGCATTTTCTGCTAATATACATTTTGTTGCAGATTATCAGCAAGACCTCAAGAATGTCACACCGATTGGAATTCATTTGCAGGTGTCTTTTGACAGGACACTAGTCATTGTCTTGGCAACAGAGGCAGTTTCATATCAGCAAGAATGTTTCACTAGGGTGAGGTTTCACCGAATGGGTCATGTCTCACCAACTAGTGCACGATAAAGAACACAATGGCAAGAGATTCATTGTTAGAGTGAAGTCATGGTGAACTCTGGTGTCTCGTCGACCGACGCACGTGGATTCATGTCAGCCAAGCCAAAAGAATTCAGGGTGAGGTCTTATCAAGTGTATTGTGTCTCACAGACTAAAATGCACAAAATGATGTATCGGTAAGAGTCAAGGGTTATCAGAGTAAGCTCTTAGTGACTTGGGTCTTGCCGATGAAGCACAAAAGGGATTCTATCGAATAGCTTTTGGGGTGAGGTCTCGGTGAGTACCTTCAGTCTTGCCGACATGCACAGGGGGATCCTATCAAAGGGTTATCAGCATAAGGTTTTGCAGTTTTGCCGACCCATTTTGTCATGCTGATGACGATATGCATTTTGGTAAGACTAAAGTGCATCGAAATAAGGTCTTACTGAAGGTGTTTGGTCTTGCTGACATAGCAGAGGGATTATATCAAAGAACTGTCGGGAGGAAGTTATATAGTCCTACCGACCTATAAGTCACACCGATAGAATACTTTGGGGAGAGTCTCACTAAATGGAGTAATCTGGAAGAATGGGTAAGGCGAAACATTTGGCATTGGTCTGAGTCTTTTCAAAGATTCATAGTCTTGCCAATGAAATTTATTTCATTGGTAAGATCAATTTCATCGGTGAGAAACTTGAAGGTCACGCCAAGATGTGGTTTCATCGGCGAAAAGGTGGTTACGTTTCAGCGACCAAAAAATTACCACGGGGTGCATCTCGGTAAGATGAAGTATTGTCTATGAGACATGCCCCCGACTCTAAAGGGTCACAGTGAATCATACATTGAAAATAACATCTCGGTAAGACAAAGTATCATCTATGGGACGTCTCCTTGACAACATAGGTCACAACGAAGCACATGGAATGAATGGACATTCGTCGGTGAGACTCAAAGTGTCGATAAGATGGCATAACATTATAGCAATGAACAACAGGATGACTGTCGGTGAGACACTGGCCTTGAGTATGACTATAGGATGTCTCGGCGAGTGCTTAGTAGAGCCCGAATGCAAATAGTTCACCAATGTTTGGAATGTGAAGCATTGTTTCTTTTTAGACACAATTGTATAAATATTCATTTTCGACTGTAAATAAGGGGATGGTAGAGAGTAGATAGATAGTAGATAGATTAGATAATATATAGTTGGAAAAATAATTTCCACATAATAGAGATTATGATGTATGATTTCAAAATGGAGATATCAATGAAAATCAGTTGATGTGGCTACATATTTTTGGTGTCAATTATCTATTGAATTTATTGAAATTACTACTAAGTTGTCTCCAAGAGTGATGCTTTATGGTTGTTTAAATTCATATAACAAGTTTATTTTTAATTTATTAGTGCACATTTGTTGTATTTGTGTGGTTAATTGATTGGTTCTTTCAAGGAGAGATTAAATCCTTTTGATTGATCACAGTAATCAGGGAAATTCGTCTGGATCATTAAGAAGAGCTTAGCAATCATAGTCTTGCATGTTTATACAAGTTATAAACAAAACATATGTCAAAAAAATTGAGTGTTCTCCAGAAATAAGTTTCCCATTTCTATTTCATTTGACTTCGCATACCCAATAAGGCACTAGTCTCTGCATTTCACCTTTTAGATTCATTCATTTTCTTTACATCTGTTAACTGAGCATATTAGGATTTAGCTTTGGAGTATTGCTATACAAATCTATACCAAATTTGATTTCATTTGTCCACTCCTAATTGCCATTGTGGGAAAACCATTTTAAGGAATATAAGCACATTAAGTTTGCTTCATTCATATAGGTACACCCACCTAGGTCTAGCAGCACCTGAAGAGTAGAAGGTCCAATTCATTTGGCCTTGTCTTTTACCCTAAAATGTTGTGAAAGCTTGGCAACCTTTCGTGGTTCAAACCTATGTTTTTGAGAGCTCACAAATTGGTGACTCTGTTGGGGAGACAATTCAAAATCAAGGCCTTAATCATAGAGTCAGGAACTTTATACAGACTGCACTGGGAATAAAAAGTAACAAACTTTTTCTCACTTTCAAGAAAGTGAGTGGCGATCTGATAAAAAAATTGCAACATGAATGGAAGAAGATCTCAATACAGGGGAGGTCATATTGGAGCTCTTGCTAGTAGCAGTAAGTGGACGCACAAAGATGACAAGGTTGATAAGGGTAAAAGGATAAGTGAGGACATGTGCATGAAAAACAAAGAAAAATCATCAATACCGCATGGTGAAACATATGAACGTTATGATACATGGAGAGATAATTCAAGTGCAGAGCCTTGTACCCTAGAAGATCAAAGAAACCCTTTCTATGATCCTCAAAAATAGGCTGAGTTTAGAGCCGAACTTGGGGCTAAACGAATCAGAATTCAACATGAATATGATCAAAAAATGGAAAGTAATCAGAATGGACACACTGATCTTGAAACTCCTCAAAAATATTATGAATCTTTAACATATAAAGAAGTAAAAGCACAATTTGAATCTCAAATAAAGGAAAGAGAAGAATAGAAGGCCTAGATGATACAAGCAATGAGAGAATTTGAATTGCAGAAAACTCATAACATTACTTAGATAGCTGGTTGCCCCCCAAAGTATGTACCTCCTCATAAATAGGGTA